>JZKD02S1914104.1:230631-249228 GCA_000966675.3 Picea glauca
GATGCACTTGCAAGACACCTTCTTGCTCCACCTGAATCATATTCCAATCGATTACATGATTAGCATCAGGTATATATATTTCTTAAGCAATGAAATATGAAACAAATTATGTATTGTCATGGATGTAGGCAATGCAAGCGTATATTCAATATATATATATAGACAATTTTAATAACATTATAACCTTTATACAAGATACACAAAATACGACAAATAGAGAATTTTACTTATCTTTTGATTGAGAAGACTTCCATATCAACATAGTATAGGCCAAGGTACCAAACCTCAACAACACTCCAACCAACCAAACCTCAGAAACACTCCAACCAACGCTCTCTCATTCCCCACATTCATGTCCCACCCCAGGAGTGTACACCTTCACTGTTATATAGTCCATCGGATGCTACACCTCCCTTTCCTTGGGCTTCAACAACAGGCTGGACTGAAATTCTTAGAGCACCGTGGCTCTCGGAGTTCCAAATTCCCTCAGAGATTTCCAATTAGCATCTTCCTCGAGCTACTCTTTGTAGTCAACATTCTAACTTTAATCAACATCATCTCATATTCATCACCCACATGCAATTATCATGAGAAAACATAAAAGAATTCATTTAGGAACTCCAACTTAGTTCAAAAAGGAATTCAAATTTTTCCCCAAAACAGGAAATTCCATTTCATAATTCTTCTTGGTTGTTGCCAAATTATGAATGCAACCATCCTTGTGGTTTTCCACATGCACCAAACTGCATACCATTTTTCCTGTAATGCTTCCTCTTGCATACAACCAACAAATTGTTAGTATTTTCTGTACATCATAATTCAACATGTACAACACCTTATGCAATGATCTTAGAATTGCCTTCACCTAGCAATTCAATCACAATTACCAAACAATTTAACCAAATAGAATGACTCATCATTCTATGCATATGCATGTTCATAATTAATAACAATAAGTTTTTTATTTCAATTTTTTGAACATAAATTTTTTTTGTAGTCTCTATTCTTGTGACTACCTGGCTTGCAACTTTCCTGTTGCAATGTTTAATAGTTCCTGAAATGTTCTCAACTTCATGAGTTAGCAACATTTCAGCCATTAGTTTATTCCATGCAATAATATATATGCATGTACTTACAAACACATTCAATCAATGCATTTAGTATACAATTCTATCACTTACTATGCATTAGTACAATTTTCAATGCATAGTTATTCAATGCAACCTGCATTGAATTACATAATGGTCTTTATCGCAGTCATGTATCTCACCATCCATAAGTTGTAATTATGGAAAATGTGTTGACACATTCTCCACACACTTCCTATTGTCTTCCCAATTAATTGGATGCCTTCCTTTTCGACCCAAACACTACACGAAGAATATAATTATGTGGTGTTCATTAGTGTTAGAAAAAAGGTTGCAGTCCAAGTTTTATTTAAAGGTAGGAATCTTTTAGTATCTGTGTGGCTCATAACCTTTCCATATCCATACCTTTCCATATCCAACCATGTCCTGGTCTCATACATGACTAGTTTACTGACATTCATTCTTATAACAAGTTCTTATCTTTTAATTCTTTGGTTATTACTCCATAACCAAATTAACATGACATTCTACTATGTCAGTGTGTGCATTCAAAAGCTAAAAATAATCTATGAATTAATATAGGCCTCTAGCCTTTACCACATCTAGTGGTATGCACTTAATAATATAATCATGTGTTTTTATATAATAACTCTGTCTAAGGAAATTCTTACCTAAATTTATTTTCAACAATTATGCAAAAAGAGTAATAAAACTCATACTTGCATGAATGCCATTAATAAATTTTATACTACCTGAAAGTCTGATGGAAGTAGAAGCTTTCATGCTTCTTTTATCAAAATTATAAAAACACTTCAGATTTATGTTTCTTCACTCATTATAAAACAACATCATCAACAACACTTGCAAACATGCAAGCATTCTTTCCTCTGGTTGACCCAACAAGTCGTAACATACTTGTTGCCACAGAAATTACAACAACTTCTTTCTCCCTATCAAACTTTTCTTGTTGATCCCAGAAGTATTCAATTCTTCCCGGATTCCTGGATCTTCTTGTGCTCTCATTGTAGTTACTGTACATGACTATTTTTTTTTCATGATCACCTTCTAGCAAAATCACTCTTGGATTCCTTTGCATTTATAGTCCCAAACTAAGTTGATATTAACCTTCAGCTTTCCTTAATTTCCTGGGTCCAACTAACCCAATCTCGTACTTGGATGAATCAAATTCCACACCAAGATGTTTTATAGACTCTGGATTCTTCAACATCCAACTATTCTTTAAGACTGAACTTCTTTAGCCCTTTTCTGATGGAATACTTTAGTACCTAAGGTTTTCTTGTACTCTTCGCTTCTCTTTTGCTAGCTACATAGAATTAACCAAAATTCCTTCTTTTACCTTACCTTCATAGATTCAAGTGATACCTCCAAACTCTTGGGTTTTCACTCATGGCTATATGTCACTTAAGATGGATTCTTGTCAGGCACCATCTCCTCTGCATTCAAAACCATGCATAGAATCGTTTTCTTCTTCCTGATTCCTTATTGATTTCACTTTAGAAGTCACTTCACTTTTGAATTATTCTTGACTTGATATCTCTATGCTCTTATGGAAATACCTTCACACCCTTGGAGTGCATCAACAATCCTCTACTATTCTATCTTTCCTTCTTGGAGTGTTGACATGCATTCCTATTATCTTGATATCTATCTCATGATTTCTTCTTCCATTATATTAGGATATTCATGGACTTGACTCCATCCAGAAGTTTTTCCTTATCTACTTTGCATATTTTCCATAACATATTATGTTGATATTAATTTTCAACATTCCATTATTATTTGGATTCCTCTAATTCATCTCATGCATATTCAAATTCTGTCATGCCATATTTGATGACTTCATGCCATTCTTATACTGTGCATTCTAATAGCAATAATGGAGGTGCTACCTCCAATCTGTAGGGATGATCCTTGAAGATGTCACATCTTATCTCCAAACTCTTTAATATTCCATAAAACCTTCCTTCCTTATTCCCATTCTTTGTGTCTCCATATGAACTTATGGTTCATGAATTATTGTGTATTGCAGATGGGTTTATCCACCTAGCATTCACATTTTATGTGAAAATATTGTCACTTGAACTATATTCACCAAACAAGAATTCAATTTGGGGTTTCCATGCTACTTATTGAACCCATCATTTGATCCAATGATTTTTGAAAAATCTCAGATGTAGAATAAATAATGTTCCCTGACCTTCTTCCTTCTTTCTTCTATCTAAAGACATCTCTAACACTTTTCGGGGCCTTTCCAATCATGGCTTCCTTGCTCAATTCTGAGCCTTGAGTAGAAAGCTATAATCCTGTAAAACTTGTGCTTCCTCTCTGATGCACTTCTTCTGAAGCGATCTCTTTTCTCTGAGCTAATAGATCTTATATATTTGTTGGACCCTGTCATAAAGTTACCAGGTCTTTAGTAAATCCCTGTAGGTCCAAACCAGACAAAACCCATGAGCTTCCTTCCTAAACCCTTTTTCCTTCTTTAACACAATTTTCGGGCACTAGCCCCCATTTTTCCTTGGCCCCTTAATTCGCATGGGACCACAACTATGAACAAGTGCTAAATGAATAGGTGCTTACTCGGATTTGGGAATTTTCAAACACAACACAACAATCTCGTGGATTTATGGATTACTGAACTCGTGAAGTATAGTGGATCAACATTCCATGTCTACCTAGCATCCAACGATTGACACTTACTATGGAACCTCAAGCGTCTGAGTTCCGAGACTTCATAGTTTCAGGACTTCGGGAGATACCACTACAAATATCAACGGTCCTCGATTACTTCGGGACTTTGGGTCTTTCCGACCAAGACCAGATCAAAATTCCTTCAACCTCCTCCTTGATCAACGATTGATATCTCCTTTGGGACTTCAACACTTTCACCCTCTGTTTTCCTCTGGAGTGCTCCGTACCTGGAGTTATAGATTTGGTGCCATGTGTCCACTTTCAGATTAATGACTTTCCAATGGAGTGAGTCTCTATCTTCCACATGTCTCCTCACAAATCAATGATCCACGTTGCTTCCTTCATATTAACAACCCTTGGACGTTTCGAGCTTCGTTGCTTTGGAACATTTCAAAACACAACTTCACAAAACCCCCTTAGTATGATTCTATGAAGTTTGTGATCTGGTAACACCTATCCAACCTAGCTCAACGGCTCCTAGCTGCTTCGGGTATTCAGGTATTCAACAATTTTGTATCTTCCCTGACCACAAACTTCTGAAGTGGTTTTCTCCAGAGTTATGGATCTTTCGCCACCTGTCAGCCTTGATGATGGATGATCCCTAATTACTTAGGGAATTCGAGACTTTGGCAAGTCTACTCTCCCCTTTTCCTTAGCTCCTCCTTAGAGGTGACCTTGGGCGATGACCTCACACAAACACGCAGTTGCGGGCACACTCAAAGCTGGTTTGATACCAAACTATGTTTTTTCCCACAATTCACCTTGAGCCTACACGTGCCCTTTCTCCAAAAGCATGGTTTGGATTGTGGCCCACCCTCGACTTCGTAAATCTTGAGCACCTTCTATCCCTGCAATGCAAGGTGACCATCGATCTCATGATCTTGACGATGCTTCTAAACAGATGACCGAGATCTACCTCCAATAGTTCATATCTCTTCTAACTTAGAAGATTTTCTAAGTATTCAAAGGCTTTGACCTTTGCTCCCCCTTCGAGTTCATTTATCAGGTTTCTTCTTCACCTATGAAAAGCATTGTTCCTTCTGAGCTTGATCCTTAGAGGATTTTGATTTCCCATGCACTCCTTGCATTTCTGAGGTTTTGTCCAACTCAGATCCAAAGGATTTCTTGAAAACAAATTCTTCTTTCCCTCCTAGCGTTCCTCTTGCTCGATGCACACCTTTTAGAGATCCTTTTTATAGAGTGTTCTATAAGTCTATCTCTCTCTGAACTCAACACAAAGTTTTTCCTATGCACTCCTTGCACTTATGTTCATGAGGATCAATGCTATCTCTTCTGAGCTTATGAGCCAAAGCAGACTCTGTCGTTGCACACCTTACACAAGCTCAAATGAAGAGAAACAATTGAAATTTATGCAAACACTTCACAATTTCACACATTACTCTACGATCCAACACTGCTTTTGTTGTGGTTTTATGATACCACTACTCCTCCTGAGCTTCATAACACGACCAAGGTAATCATATTGACACTCAGGAACGTTTCTGATGTCCAAAATCGGTTCCTCCAGACACAATTTCCACCTGAAACTTTGCGTCCAAAGACCACTTATCCAACCCATCCAGGCTCAGTGTTGTAACCATGCTCTAATACCATTTTGTAACATCCCTATCCATCAACCGACCTGGGAAATTCCACTACTCCTGCATCTCTACTACTCTATTCTGATCTGCGGAAACTCCAGCCTTAAACTACTAAGCTATGCCACACAAAGATGCTTGTGGAAAAACATACACATCCATATAAAAATAGAATGACTATTATACATATATATAACATAATAATATGGAAATAACAGTAAGCCTACACATTCAACATATACAACATATATAGGAAATACTCATCAATTACAACATATGTACCATTAAACAACATATAAATGAACAAAAAAGTGGTACTTATATGTTATTATAAGACCACCAACTACGTGCATAACTTCCATGAACCTCCCATCCATATACCATGCTACTCATCATGCTCAGTAGTGGGTCACCCCTGAGCTGGGACTAAGCTCCACCCAGGGCAAAGGAATCCTAGACTAGACTGAGGTTACAGGAACATTGCACAGTGAAACTGGAAGGGTTCTCTCCAAGAGCCTTCTTACACCAACTACTCACATAATCTCATTCCCCACATGCTTTTCCCACCCCAAGAGTATACACCTTCACTATCACATAGGACAGTCCTTCGGCTGCTAAACCTCCCTTGCCTTGGGCTTCAGCAACAAGCTAGACCAGAATTCTCAGATCTTCGTAGTTGGTTCTGGACTCTCTCTAGGAGAAAACCACTTCCCAAGAAACTCTCTCAATTGGGAGAGTTTCTAACAGACCTGAAAACCTACCTCTTTTTCCACAACCACCTCCCTCACTTGGAGAGATGCTACACATAGGCCTAACAACTTGCTCCTTCAAATTCATTCTCACACAAGGAGGACAACAACAAGGCTCAACAGGGAACAAACGGCGAAAGCAAGCCACACTCATCCAAGGAGATGCATGTCCACAACAACCCACAGTTATAACACACATGGCATAGAAAATTACAACATGTTCAGGCTTCACAATAGCCCATAGCTATAACACACACGACATAGATAATTATGGGATGTTTAGGCTTCACAACAAAAAACCACCCAAAAACGGATCAGGTACTAACTCGGCTTTGCAATGGCAGATAGACTGGGTTCATGGACTCACAGGTCGGATTTCCCCTCCTGACTAGTTCTCTCAACGGTGTATAGGTATGTAAAGGAAAACCATATGAGGTTTTCAAGTTTCATATTGCAGATGGAAATATATAATCCAACCACCTTCTCAACTAGTTTTCTCAACTGCACATGGGTATGTAGAGGGCAGATGCAAACGCAAAGGGCAGACACAAAAGACTATGATTAAAGGAGACAAAACTATCAAACTGATTTCATCCTCCCTGTCAGGATGGAACTTCATTGGGATGGATGCATCTGGGAAATTAGGTGGCCTCATTACAAGTTGGAGAAATGACTCTCTACAACTCTTCAACTCTTGGGTCATGCTGATTGTCTTTGGCATACATTCTTTTCCCCATATCACAACATCTCCTTCCTCTTCCTCAACACCTATGGTCCATACTTTGATAGAAAGGTATTCCAAGAAAAATATTTCCCCCTCTCCCCTTCTCTCTTCTGGGCATGTCATATTGGGAGGAGATCTAAATTTCTCTTTAGGTTCCTATGAAATTTGGGGAACCTTGGCTCACCTAAATCCACTATATGACTATTTCACTAAATAATTGGAGGACTAAAATATGATTTATATACATCTGACCAAATTATTCCCAACCCGGTAGAATATGCACACTGGAGATGTTTGCATTGAAAAAATACTTGACCGCTTCCTCCTTTCTGAATATTTCTTGCAAGAAACTTTTTTCTTCTGCCAATGGATCTCCTCAAGAAGAGTCTCTGACCATCCCCCATCCTCTTTGAATTTTCTCTTGATCCCAACAAACATCCTATCCCTTTCAAATTCAATTCCTACTAGTTAGAGAATTAAAATTACTTGGACCCTCTCAGAAATACCTAGACCCCCTACAATGAGAACCTCCATGTATCCCCCCATTTACAATTTCTGGAAAACATCAAAAAAGTCAAGAATGATATAATTGCTTAGAAAAAGGAACAAAAAATCAAAGAAAAATAAGCTCTTCCAAAATTAGAGAAACAACTTAAATATTGGATGGAGGAGGAGGTGGATGAAACCTTTTTTGAGTAACAAAAAGAAAAAATTCTTCTCTTAGAACAACAAAGAAATTCCATATTTATTTCTAGAGAAAAAGAATGGAGATTAAAAAGAAGAGCCCTTTGTCTACAAGGCAAATATGATAACAATTTTTTTTTACATCATGTTGTCAATGGAACAAAATAAAAAAACACAATCTAGGCGATTCAGAGAAATGATGGAACAATGGCCACAAAGTTTGAGGCTATTGCAACAGAAGGCATCTCTCACTTCCAAAATTTATTCAAAGTTGATCATAGATAAATAATTGAATCCATTCTAAAGGTTTTCATCCTCTTCCCCATATTTTCAGATTATGAAAAAAATGACTCTTTAATGGCGGAATCCATAAAGGATGAGCTCCAAAAGATTCTTCATAGTTTTCAAAATGATAAAATCCCAGGGACGGATGGTTTTCCAGTAGAATTCTACATGGGAAATTTTGACATTCTTGGTGATGACCTTCTCAAAACCATAGAATATTCTCGGTCCTATGGCCATATTTTATCCCCCTTCAACTCTACAGTCATTTCTCTCATCATGAATCCAGGCAACCCACAATCCTTCAATAAGTTCCATCCTATCTCCCTTTACAACAACATTTATAAAATCATCACCAAAATCACAACAGTTCGATTAAAGGATATCCTCACTAACAATATCTCTAGGGAGTAATTCAAATTTCTACGAGGAAGACAAATTCACCAAGATATAGGGATAGAAAAATAAACTTACACTCAATACATCAAGGAAGGAAAAAGGCTATCACCTACAAAGTTGACCTTGCAAAAGCTATCGATCAAGTCAGCTGGCTCTAGATCAAGATGCTACTCATTCATATGGGTTTCTCACACTCCTTCATTATTTGGATTCTTAACTACATCTCTTCCACATATTTTTATCTCCTCATAAACGGCTTAACATATCCACTCTTCAAAGAAGAAAGAGGGATCAGGAAGGGATGCCCTCTCTCTCTCTCTCCTCTAATATTCATCCTAGTGGTTGAATCTTTAAGCTATCTTATCTCAAATGTGTTCACGATTAAAATCGCAACATAGTTTTTCCTACAAAGTGTTGCTAAAGCCTATTATTATTAAAGCTAAATAATACTAGTAGGTGGGACCCCCTTGTAGATTGGAGATCAGGTCTAGTGCTTATTTGACGTTGTGCCACGGTTCGACACTGCTTACATGGTGATATAATCTTGTTTTATTGGTGATGGATAATGTATGTTCTGTGGTTTTCATGTTTCTCTAGGTTCAAGTTTTATTTCACAATGGCCTATATTATCCTTGTTATCACTGCTATCTGTTATTGGATCTATTACTAGGAGACCTACACAAAAAACATGTTAGCAATGACGTATACGAGAAATGGGAAAGAAATGAAAAGGAATGCTACAAATGAAAAGGGAAGAATTTAAATTATGCTACTCTACACGCATTGAATTTTAATGGTCATAACTTGACATAACAATAGGCTAATGGTTATGCAATTTGATTGAGTTATATCATTAATTTACATATGGTATGTTTTGGAAGGATAGCATGTGGGTGGCGCATTTGACAAGGTGATAGATTAAGTCATATGTAATGGTGATTATGTTATGGCATAAAGTTTGGGATGGGCCCAGCTATTGGTTTTAATGGGTGATGGTTTCGATACATGATCTGATTAATGGTGTTAATGAAAAGCTTGTTGGCATGTACTAAGGAGTTAATGGACTGTGGGTGGAGGCGACATGCATTTACTGCATGCCACCCTTACTCCTTTCGTATGTCGCCACCCTAGTCAGGCTATTATTCAACCTTGTTGCTATGGTTATGCTCTGATTTTCAAGCATGGAGGATTCGCTCAGCGAACTCACGTTTTAAGGTGCTTGGATTACATGTATGTATTTTTTTGGCCATCCATGAGTCTTCTCTGTTTATGAAATGTATATTGGATCAAATGTATGGGTTGTTCTTTCCTTAAGTATTGCAATTGTTTAAAATTGTGATTTTTGGAATGAAGCGTGGTGGTATTCTCTATAATAATGTTGAAGTCATAGTGTTATTGGTCATCTGTGGGTGTTAGCAGCCATAAGGGATCTTTGTTATCCTTGTTAGTTTAGTTGGAGGTTTTTTGTTTGGTCTTGGGTGGCTGGTTGTCTTCACGCATTCGTATCACCTTACCCAGTCTTTCTCTTTTATGGGGTTTAATGTTTGGAAGCACCTTGGTCACTGTGCTTTGTTCACTTGGGAATTGTTTTGTTTTCACCACTAAAGGTTGTGAAATGGGTTATTTTGCTCTTTCTTGACCATGTTTACACCTCAACGTTGTGGTTGTTTGACTGGAGAGCCACGAGGGTTATACCTTGTGTGTGTTAAGTGTCATTACCAGGCTGTATTGGAACCTCACTCCTCTGTTATAGCCTCTAATGTCACATGTTTTCTTCACCCTATACATGAATTAAGTTGTGGTTCTCTCTATGTATGCGTCGTTGGTCTCGGAAGTTTCACCATTGAAAGGAGTTGGCTATAGATTTCCCTGTGTTGGCCATAGAGAAAACCCTTAACTCCTCAAGTCTAAGGGTTTTTAGAGAAGACCCTTGTGGCCTATTGGGTTCACTATTGGTTATTATGAATGGTTGTGGTTATTGACAAAATTGAGTATAGGCTTGCCCAATTGGTTATGCGAAAATCATGTTGGTTTTGATACCTAGCCACTGCCTATGTCATTACAATGGATAAACCGTACATGGTTAATTGGATATATCATATACACCATTTCTCTCTTGTGTTTGATAACCCAGTATTGCCTTAATTGAGAAAGTCATAGCCTTGCTACATTTCGATGCCTGGGTATGTGTGGTTTCCACAACATGTTAGGTCGTTTGTTGACTATTACGACAATCCAAGTAATAGGCTCAACATTGAATTGGTTGATTGGTTGATACACAATCACTGTCTTTTTTCACTAAAGATTATTTGGATGTTAAACTTGGCATTGGTTACAATTGTAATGATGTTCACACATAATGCATTTGTATGTGTGGTGTCCCTACACCATGAATAAATGGTTATTGTAACTATGATTTTTCTGGGGGGCCGAATGGTTATTTCAATCGAATGACTGTAGCAATTCCATCCACTATATGTGTTATGGTTATTTGGTTGCGTCATTAAGGGTGAGCCCGAGTTTTACACAACATGGTTGATTGCAGTTTGGTTCATTTGAAGCAATATGACGGCGACACCCGCAACCTCACAACCCGCAGGTCGGAAGTTCGACGTGCTCACAGGATCTTTACTCTTTCCATGGCCCGGAGAACTTCAAAAGGTTCTTCTATTTCCCTATTGGGAAATCTACACCCACAAAAATCCTTGTGGGATCCCCTCTTCACACTTGGGGGATCGGACTTCACAACTTCGCGAGGTCAGTGATCGAGCGTTGGACTCTCGAATCCCCGAATCTCGATACAGTCAATGCTGACCCTTTTTCTATCGGTATTTTCTCTATCACGATTTCGACACTCGCGATGTCAAACAACTTTTTTCACCGACTCCTGAGTCTTGATATGCCGAAACTCCGGTGCGCTCATGAGTTTGACTTTTCAACATTCCTTCACTCCATCATCATTTCGGACTTCACAATATCGCGAAACTTGTTGCAATTGTTTCGGGACTTCTCGCCATGAAACTCCGATATGGTGTGCCACCTGTCCACTCACCGACTCCGCTGTGGCCCCACATGAATATTCTTGACTGTCGAGATATCGTGTATCGTGATTTTGCGATTCCTGATGCAGTGTTTACGGGACTTCAACCCATGAAACCCCGATATACGAATCCATGTGTAAATATGAAAGCCCTTGTGGCTCGGATCTAAGGTCCTACCCCTCCTGAGCTTTGAACCCTTCGGGAATACTCACGGTATCTCCCCTGCTTCTCTGCAAGATATGATGACTCACGGAATTTTGCGAATCCTCTTTAGAGAATTCCGACCGTCCGTTCTTCCTTGATGATTTCTGCGAATAGCTAAGTGTTCCTTCACAGAACTCACTCACCTACACGCATACTTACGACGCTTCTTATGAAATTCCAGACACAGCTCCCCTGCACTGTCCTTCAATAGTTTCGAAGGCCTTACCCTTCCTGAGCTTTTCCCAACTCTGAATCTTTTAGAAAACCTTGCATGCACTCCTTGCGGCAGACATTCAACCACTTCCAAGTGTTGAATCCTTTCGACCCTGTGCACACCTGTAGCAGCAGTCTCTAAATTCTCTGCTCAGATTCACAACTCTAAGGCTTAGCTTTACCTGCACACTCCTTGCACAACTCCTGTGCTCAACTGCACTTTTGTGGAAATGAGAACAAAGTAAAACTATCTGAGCTTCAGAGATGCAACCCTGAATTCTTGTCGATGCACTCCTTGTGGACACTTCAACTGCACTCCTTGCAGGAATTCTTACTCAGATAGAGAAACAATTGAAACTCATTCCAACTTCCTTTAAGACTTCAAACTCTAAAACATGAAATCATATACACAACATATAAAAGCAAATGTATAACAGGAAGAAAACATTCGTGAGCATATCACTTAGCCTCAATACACAAAGAACAAACACAAAACCATGAATTTGAATCAACCTCTTCTATTAATCCAAATATCTATACATGGGTGTTCTTACACAGCTCTCTGCTTCTTCTATGCTCTTCTTCCTGATCTTCAATGATGTTACAATACACAATGAGGGTGTCTATATCCCGTTTCCCTCTTGCGCTCCCAAACAATCTAATCTAGAATTAAATTCTATCTACCTACATTAACTACTTTAAATGCATTCTACCTACTAAGGACAAGAGATAATGGCTCAAGGTCTTATTACATTTTACAAAGGCTCTCCTTCTTAATTATCTTATTTAAGACTGCGCATCAACTCCAAGGCAATTTCAAAATTTGTGCTGGGCGCTTGTCCAGCTGTCCATTGTCTTCCACGCGGGCTTGCTTGATGTTGGTGATGCTCCTGCATCATACTCCCTCGCTTGAAAAATTTTCATGGGCTCCTGTCCATGAGCTCACGCAAATTCTGTCCATGCTTCTAAATTTCTGCTTCAGTCTCGCAGCTCGCATCTTCAAGTGGATGGTTCTTCCACTTGACCAGATACTCAAAGTATTCTTTTCGCCTGGTCTTCTTGCTCACTCTCTTGTCCAGTATGCATTCCATCTGCGGATTATCTACAACTGGCATCTGCTTTGTCCACTGGATCATTGGTTGCTCACTTCCAGCTCTTATTTCTTCAACCTTATATGGGTATAAATCAGAGATATTGAATATCAGAGAAATTTCAATCCCATCAGGTAATTCAATCTCATAAGCATTCGCCCCAAATTTCTTCAAGACCCTACATGGCCCGATTTTCTTCATCTTCATCTTATTATATGTTCCTCTTGGGAACCTTTCTTTTTTAAAATGTGCTAGAACCAAGTCACCAACCTCAAACTGAAGTTGTCTCTTATGTTGATCGGTTCTGTGTTTATACTCCTAGCTTGAATTCAACAGTTGCTCCTTCACCTGACTGTGAAGTTCTTTCATCGCCTCTGCAAAATCTTCTTGCACTAGCACTTCTAGTTGCAGTCTATCTTGAATCTCTCAGTTCAAAAATTCCTCTCAGCTTTATGCCATAGACAATCTGAAATGGACTCTGCCCGATGCTCCTGTTGACCGAGTCGTTATACGCAAACTCTGCCTGTGGTAATATGTTGTCCCACTGGCTGTGGTGTTATGTCACCAAGCTTCTCAACAAGTCTCCCAGACTCTTGTTCACCACCTCTGTCTGTCCATCCATATGAGGATGACAAGCTCAACTAAATGCTAAGTTAGTTCCCAGCTTCTTCCATAAGGTCCTCCAAAAATGCCCTATGAATTTGGTATCTCGATCCGAAACTATACTTCTCGGTAAGCCATGAAGTCGAATGACCTCTTTGAAGAATAGGTTCGCAATGGGAGTTGTGTCACTGGTCTTATGACATGGAATGAAGTGTGCCATCTTGGAAAATATATCCACCACCACAAAGATTGAATCAACACCTCTTTGTGTTCTTATCAACCCCAATACAAAATCCATGCTAATTTCATCCCATGACCTTTCAGGTATGGGCAATGGTTGATAGAATCCTGCATTCTGTCTCCTTCCCTTCGAATGCTGGCAAATTCTGCATCTGTCCACGAATATCTTAACATCTTCTCACATTCCTGGCCAAAAATATGACTCATTCAGCTTTGCAAACGTCTTGTCATGACCAAAGTGCCCTACCAATCCTCCACTGTGTTTCTCCTTTAGTAGATTCTCCCTCATGGAGCATTTTGGAATGCACAGCTGATTACCTCTAAACAGTAATCCTTCTTGGATCATGTATTCTATCCACCGTCTTCTATACCTGAGAATTGGATTCTTAGCTGCTTCATACACCTCCTTAAATTCTGGATCATCAGCGTACATGTCCCTAAGATCATCAAAACCCAACATTTTGACTCGGAACTTCTACAACAAAAAACACTTCCTGCTCAAAGCATCAGTGACTTTGTTAGCAGTACCAGAAATATGCTTAATCACAAAAGTGAAATTTTGCATATATTCGACCCATTTTACATGTCTTTGATTCAACTTTTCCTGTTGAGTCACAAACTGCAGTGCATGGTTATCACTATATAAGACAAACTCTTTCAGGATCAAGTAATGTCTCCATTTTTTCAATGCCTGGATGATAGCATAGAACTCCTTATCATAAGTGGAGTATTTCACTTTCACTTCATTTAGCTTCTCGCTGAAGTACGCTATCATCCTGTCTTCTTGACTCAAGACTGCCTCAATTGCAAATCCACTTGAATCACATTTCACTTGAAAGGTCTTTCGGAAATCCGACAACACCAAAACTGGTTGTTCTGTAATCTTCCTCTTCAACAGATTAAAACTTTTCTTAGCCTCCTCTGTCCTGTGAAAAGACTTGTGTCTTTTATTCACTGTATCCATCATTGTTGCGCTTATTCCACTAAAATTCCTGATGAATTTTCAGTAAAAACTAACCAATCCATGAAAACTTCTCACCTTAAAGATATTCTTCGGTGATGGCCAATTCTTGATTACCTCCACCTTATCTGGGTCCATCCTCAACTCATCTGCAGAAATAATAAACCCCAAGTAAATGAGCTCCGTCTTCATGGATGAGGATTTCTTCATGTTTATCAACAATTGTTCCTGCTGTAGCCTTTGCATCACTGTAGCCAAATGCTTCAGATGCTCTCTCATTGTTTTACTGTAAACCAGTATGTCATCCAAATACACAATGACAAATTTTCCAATGAACTCCCTCAGGACTTTGTTCATCAACCTCATGAAGGTACTCGATGCATTTGTTAAGCCAAATGGCATAACAAGCTATTCATACAACCCTTCGTTGGTTTTGAATGATGTCTTCCACTCATCACCTTCTCTCATGTGGATCTGGTGATAACTGCTTTTCAAATCAATCTTTGAAAAATACTTTTCTCCGCTCAAGCAATCCATCAGATCATCCATCCTCGACAATGGAAATCTGTATCTGATGGTTATCTTATTAATCTCCCTCGAGTCAGTACACATCCTCCAGCCTCCGTCTTTCTTCGGACTGAGTACTGTTGGAACAACACATGGACTCAATCTTTCCCTAACCAAACCTTTGTCCAACAACTCCTGGACTTGCCTCTTAACCTCTTCATTCTCTTGCGGCGTCAATCTGTACGCGGATTTGTTTGTCAAACTGGCTCCTGGTATGAGATCAATGTGATGACTCATACTCCTGATCGGTGGTAATGAACGAGGTAATTTGTACACTACTATGTCTGCGAACTCTTCCAGCAGTTCCTAAACTTCTTCTGGTAAATCATCTACCCTTGTGCTAGTCAACACAATTCTAAGCTTCTTGACCACAATGAACTGCGGTTCTTCCTTCTTCTTGACCTCTGTAAGAGTTCCTTCCCACTCATGAGAAGTACGGTGTTGTTTACCTCCGGCTTCACCTCCTTATCCTTAATTGGAAGCAACATGTGTGTCCTCCCATTCTTCTCTAGGGTGTATGTGTTCATTCTCCCGTCATGAATCACATTTCGATCATATTGCCATGGTCTACCCAACAATAGATGACAAACATCCATAGGAATGACATCACATAAGATCTTATCATTATATCCTCCTATCTTGAATTCAACTAAACATTGTTTAGTGACAGTTACCTGGTGTCCTTTATGTAGCCACGAAACTCTGTATGGGCTTTGGTGATCATTCGTCTCCAGCTCCATCTTTTCTACCATCTCCATAGATACAAGATTATCCGTGCTACCACTGTCTACAATGACCTTGCATACCCTGTCCTTGGTCTTGCAAGCAATCCTAAAAAGTCTGGTCCTTTGGACTGAACTCTCCACCTCCTTCTCTGGTGTCAAAAGGACTTTTCGCATCATCAACGATCTTCCACCTTCAGCGTATTCTGCCTCAACATCCCGCCTCTGTGCCTCGATGATGTGAGATTCTCCACTTTCCTTCTTTTTCTCTGGACACTCATAAGACGTGTGCCCATTCTTTCCACATGTGAAGCATGTGATTACTCCACCTCTTCCTCTTCCTCTACCTCTAGTATGAGGAAAAGTGTTATTGTCAGCATAATATCCTCTCTGTTCATTATACTTCCCTCTCTATGATGTTCCACCTCTCTCTGTTTGAGTCTGAGGTTTATTCCAGTACTCCTTGGGTTTATGATATTTATCCTGGGCAACTGATCTGCCTCTGGGCTGACTTCTGCCTCGGCCCCTTTGACTCTAATTTTGGCTCAGCTTCTCCTCAACTTTCAGAGCCATCTAATAAGTATCTTCCACCATTCGGATGGTTACCATGCTCATCTCATCCTAGATATCATATCTCAGGCCACTCATGTATCTGGAAACTTTTTCATCATCGCTTTCCCGATGACCTGCCCTGATGTTCAGTCTGTAGAATTCCTCAGTGTACTCTTTCACTGACATCAGCTTCTGTCTCAGGTTCTGCATCCTCCTGAATAGAGTAATTTGATAATCCCTGGGGATGAATTTTTCTTTCATTTTTGCAATGATCCTATCCCAACTCTTGATTTTCTGCTTGCCCTTGTAGCGTCTATCAGCTTGTATTTCATCCCACCACAATGTTGCATGTCCTTTCAATATTGTGATAGCATGTTTAACTTTCTTGTCCTCTTCGACATCTTCATAGTAAAAATATGTGTCCAGAGCTCTAATCCAGTCTAGAAGCTCCTATGCATCCAAGTTTTCCTCATAAACTGGAATGTCCATCTTGGCTCTTGCACCCATCCTAGCAATAGCTCTGATCAAACACTCATTTGATGCATCTTCGGCTGCAACTTATTATTCTCGTTCATCCTCAACTTCACTTTCGGAATCACTAAGATCCCCCGCACCGACTGTGCATCTTTGCGTTGTCTCCATGTCTTCGAGCCTAGCTTGTAGATCACGCATTTCTCTTTCCATCGATGGATCTGTCATTTTCCTACCTCTTCTTCTCGGCATTTCACTATCCTCTGGATTAGGTGTCTGCATGTCCCTTCTCCTTGGTGGCATGGAGAATTCTTTTCTCTACTACAGAAAGAAAAGAATCTTTATGTGCTCTAATACCAAACTAACGGCGACACCCACAACCTCACAACCCGCAAGTTGAAAGTTTGACACACTCACAGGATCTTTCCTCTTTCCACGACCCAAAGAAACTCAAAAGGTTCTTCTATTTCCCTATCAGGAAATCTACACCCACATAAATCCTCGTGGGATCCCCTCTTCACACTCGGGGGATCGGACTTCACAACTTCATGAGGTCAGTGATCGAGCGTTGGAATCTTGAATCCCCGAATCCCGATACAGTCAACACTGACCCTTTTTCTATCGAGATTTTCTCTATCGCGATTTTGACACTCCCGATGTCAAACAATTTGTTTCACCAACTCCCGAGTCCCAATATGCCGAAACTCCAGTGCACTTGTGAGTTTGACTTTTCAACAGTCCTTCACTCCATCGACATTTCAGGCTTCGCAATATCAAGAATCCTGTTGCAATTGTTTTGGGACTTCTCGCCATGAAACTCCGATATGGTGTGCCACCTGTCCACTCACCAACTTCGCTGTGGCCCCACACAAATCTTCTTTACTATCGGGATATCGCGTATCATGATTTCGTGATTCCTAATGCAGTGTTTACGGGACTTCAATCCATGAAACCCCGATTTATGAATCCACGTGTGTTGTGGGGTATTCTACCCTACGGACTAACAAGCTAGGGATTTAAACTTGTACGCAGATCATGACCCTTCTTAAGCTTACTTTTAACCTTCTACCCAAATCTAAAACCCCTTTTCTCAGGCAAACATGAGAAGAATCAACTAACCTTTTTATCGACAGTTGAAGTAGATCCTCCGTTGAGCGTTTATCCCCTTGCTGCTGCTGCTCCTTCCAAAAATCTTTCCTGCAATCAAGACAAAACTAGGCATGCATGCTACTGATCTACTAGAGGGTTAGAGATTAAACATAAATCACATAAAACATATAAGACTCATATATTTGGGATGGGAAAAGTATCTTTTTATTGATCTCAATATGAACCAACTTACAATGATTACCCAGACCGGCCACCGTTCCTCGATCCTGATCCTGGGCTCCTCCTCTTCTTTGTCCTCCAACTTCTTTGCTTGAATTCTCCTAAAGCTTGAGGAAAGGCTAAAGGGTTGGGACAATGATGGACTTGGAAATTTTGGCAGAGTTTATTTGCTATGATTTTTCCCCCTTGAATAGTACCCCTACCCCTCTTTTTATAGGCTAGAAGGAGCTAGGATTTTTGGCGAACTCTCGGCCATGCATGGCTGGGACTTCCAGTTAACTGACAAAAAGCTCTTCGTCCCGGCGGAAACTTTCCTGATTTTTTGCTTTGTTAGGTAAACGCGGGCTGTAGTGGGCTAGCCCACGGT
>JZKD02S1914104.1:302846-331770 GCA_000966675.3 Picea glauca
ATTGATCACACTACCAACCTTCCTAACCTCTTAACTCAACAAAAGTATGGTGATCTTGAAAAGCTTCTCTTAATGCTTTTCGAGCACAGAAACAAAATTCTAAAGAATCACAAGTGATCACTTACCCTCTTAAGGTCCGATAGACCAATTAAGTCTTAATGGACGTTAATCATCATCATCATCATCATCGTCGTCGTCGTCATTTTTGTAATTAAAAGAGGTACAAACCTTAATTCCAATTGTATATGTTTATTTAATTTTGGACAATAAGATTTAGTTTAACACAAATTATACACTAATAAAAGTGGGAAAAAATTTGATATATATTTTAATAAAATGTTTTTTTTTTGGTATGATTATAAAAAAAAAATTGAAATTAATCATAATTTTTTTAAATTTTAAAAATGATAAAATTAAAATATTATGAATATTATTATTTAAAAAATTAAAAATAAATTTTTACACCTTTTTAAAATGGCCATTATAGGAAAAAAAGTTTCACTATGTACATTGAGACTACTTATCCCTATGATCTCTTTAGGGATAGTGTCTCTTCCCCTTGTCTCATAGTGCCCCTTTTTTCAATTAAATTTGGTTACTTTGTCTATATTTTGTGAGTATATTTATAAATAATTTAAAAAAGAAATCTTGGAAATGATATTTTTTTTTCTCTTTTAAATATGGAGTTTTTATTTTATATAGATTAAAGAAAATTATTAAAAGATGGATTTTTCAAAAATAATAATAATAATTTAATTTTAAGATTACTATTAAAGTAAACATTAAATTGGTATATGAAATTTTCTTGTTTGAAGGATAAAAGACTTCTACATAAGTATACATATCTATACCCCTAGAATCTAACTTTTTAAAAGAAAACATATGTTAGCTTTGTAACCCCTAGACTTCTACATAAGAACTTGTAAAAATTACATATTCATATTCCAAGAAAATATGATATGTATACTTTTATAGACTTTATCAATTAATTGATTAAACTAAAAAAATCTTTATTCCAAAAACCTTAAAAAAAAAATACATAATAACAATCCATTAACATGAACACTTTGTTAAGCAAAAACATTGGTTTCCATAAACAAAAAACAAACTTAAAAATAGTACCGAGTAAGGAAACTTACAACGAAGGTATACTTGTGAATTTCTGCATTTGTGATGGCGGCAAAATAAGCAACTAACGAGAGTAGAAAAACAAGTATGGATAAAATTAGACGCGGTGATTTCAATGACATTGTTGCTGCCGAAAATCCTGCAAACATTACTATTTCCCCACCACATTTTCGGCAGAAATTTTGGAGTTCACTCGTATAAACCAAAACCCTGAGGTTTTAAAGTAAAATGGGGTTTTGGGAATCGATCCAGATGATCAGAAAAAAAAATAAAAAATTGAAAAATAAAATTATGCAATTTGGCATCTTTAGATTGTTGTATGCTGGGAAAATCGCCGAAGCATCTGTAGATTTCCGATGTAACCGTGGCAGGTGAGGTAGAACTGACATTTGGCAAATTATGAAAATGTTTGGAGAGAAATGGTTGGCATCTCAACTGCGCTCAATATATTTGAATATATTCAGAGGGTTTGCTCACCTGATTGGGCAAGCATTGGTTAGAAGACGAATCGTTCTAATATACGCATTACTGTCACGGGCGTCGAAGGTTGAATAAGCTTTACCTAATATTTTCGTTTTACCTAGGTTCGTTTTATATGGTCAAACTTTTGCTTAAAATATTGGATGATAAATAAAATATGTGTTACCTAGGTTCGTTTTATATGGTCAAACTTTTGCTTAAAATATTGGATGATAAATAAAATATGTGTTAGTCTAATTTTTTTAGGTTTTTTTTTTTGGTTGGAATGGGATAACATAAATCTGTATGAAATTACAATTTTTTATTATTTTAATTGTACACAAATAGATAATGGATTAAGTATGTTTAAATTTTTTTAAAATATTTAAAGTTAACCACTTAAATCTACAAATTCAACAATTTCTCTTAGATATATTAGAAAACACACATTTACATGGAATTAAATTCTCATGCTCTTAACTTTCTCTCCAAGATTGTTACAATTTGTTGAATAATAATTTTAGTCAATATAAAGGCAAATATATTTTACTATAATATGAATCCACAAAAGACAGTGTTGGGTACCAGAGGATAGGTTCCTATGTTATCTTTGTGCATTGAATGAGTACATACTCTATGCCCATGCCTTGTCATGCATGAAAGGAGAGTAAAAAAATCTATGATTAAAACATTATAACAAAACATTTACTAGGCAATCTCATCTGTGGATGTTGATATTGTGTAGATTAAATGCACAATGAGTAAAACATTGTTTTCTTTTTAAACCTACAGATAATTTATAGTCATTCAAAAATGTGAAAGAAAACAATAAAAAGTACAAAGATTTAACGTCTTGCTCTATTTCAGAACATATTTCTAAGCCAGTTATATAGAGATTTATAGTCTTTCTTACACAAAAGTTCTATAAATTTTTGCAAGTTACAACCTTGACAAATTGACTCAACAAAAAAAGACCATGAAAAACATCTACCAGTCATGGAAGGGCATTGTCTTGAATTTATGTCTCCTTTGATGAGATGGGAAAGTCATTGTCTTCCACATCCATGGGTTTGTGCATCTGCCTGACAATGTCCTCTTCCTAAGCACCATCTTGTTGGGAATTCCAAGACTCTTGTTGGAAGCATATGAAATGGAGTCCATTCTCTATGGAAAGACACAAGCTCGAAGGAGATGGCACTTTGTCTCTAGAGCTTCAATCTTATGTTCAGTTGCTGAAGTAATTGAATGATATGTGCAATACTAGTAGAGTTGTTGTGTTCATTTTTTATCATCCTAATGTAGGTTTGTTAAGTGCCATTAGTATTAGCATGTATGAGCTCCTCATGCAGCCTCAATACGTTCTTCACTTCCCTCCAATCTCCACAAACCATCTTGTCTTCACACAAAAAATGCTTAGAGCCCCAAAGACAGAAAATCCCCAGAACAATGGTGTCGATGGCTACTTTCTTGAAGACCAACCAACAATGGTGTCAATGCCCACATGCAGTGCTTAGAGTCATTCCGTCAAAATTAATTCCTTTGTAGAAACTGAGACTTGCCATATGTGTGGGTTGCATACTGCTCCTGTCATCCTTGACTTTCACCATCCCACTCCTCATGGCCATTAATTGCACTAAAATGACAACCATTATGGTATGGGGGAGAATTTGATCTCTCTGTTTTTGCAACATGATCCCGGGTTGAGGTAGGAAACTACTTTGGCCCAATGATCAACTATCCCATTAAGCTCCCTTCAGATGGTATGGGAGAGAATCTGATCTCTTTTTTTTTGCAACATGAGCTCGTGCTGAGGTAGGAAACTACTTTGGACCAATGATCAACTATCCCATTAAGCTCCCTTCAGACGGTATGGGGGAGAATCCGATCTCTCTATTTTTGCAACATGAGCCCGGGATGAGGTAGGAAACTACTTTGGCCCAATGATCAACTATCCCATTAAGCTTCCTTCTGATGTGGAAGAAGTTTACCTTGTAAAAATATCTAAGGGATTTGCAAAATCTCACAATGATAGTACTCAAAGTCTTGTTTTGATGAATCATCTCTTCTCTTCGCATATTTTATCACTAACATTGAATCCCATAAAACGATGATGGATTTGAGTCCCTCTCCTTTGGCTATGTCTAACCCTTTCCAAAGAAAGTATGCCTTTTTCATGTTGTTGGAGACTTCCTCAAGCCCCTAGGCATATGATTCAATATCATTTCCTTCTGGATTGAAAAGCCCCCCACCCTGCACCTACTCCCTTGAGTTATATAACATTTTTGACATAAATATCTATATGTATATTTTTATAATGACATGTTGTTATCCATGTAAATACGCAGATCACAATCTAAATGCAAAATAACAATTTTACATAAACTTTGTACCAAGTTCATGCATATGCAACTTGTTCCCAACAACCCCAACTGAGTACCACTACACTATGAAACATAACTTTGTACCAAGATGTGTCATTTTGATATAGTATGTCTTTTTCATGTTGTTGGAGACTTCCTCGAGCCCCTAGGAATATGATTCAATCTCATTTCCTTCTGGATTGAAAAGCCTCCCACCCTACACCTGCTCCCCTGAGGTATATAACATTTTTGACATAAATATATATATATATATATGTATGTATATTTTTATAATGACATGGTGTTATCCATGTAAAGACGCAGATCACAATCTAAATGCAAAATAACAATTTTACAGAAACTTTGTACCAAGTTCATGCATATGCAACTTGTTCCCAACAACCCCAACTGAGTACCACTACACTATGAAACATAACTTTGTACCAAGGGGTGTCATTTTGATATAGTATGCCTTTTTCATGTTGTTGGACACTTCCCCGAGCCCCTAGGGATATGAGTCAATCTCATTTCCTTCTGGATTGAAAAGACTCCCACCCTGCACCTGCTCCCCTAAGGTATATAACATTTTTGACATAAATATCTATATGTATATTTTTATAATTACATGTTGTTATCCATGTAAAGACACAAATCAGAATCTAAATGCAAAATAACAATTTTACAGAAACTTTGTACCAAGTTCATGCATATGCAACTTGTTCCCAACAACCCCAACTGAGTGCCACTACACTATGAAACATAACTTTGTACCAAGAGGTGTCATTTTGATATGTCACCACATGGCATTGACAAGAGGTGTCACTTTGATACGTTAGCACATGGCACTAACAATTGGAACCACAAGGAGACCTAACATTACATTTCCTTGTTATATAATTGTAGCTTGTACATTTTTGAACGTTGCTTCCTTTTATACAAGGTTTAGAGAGTTTGTCACAGTGACATGAGTATATTCCTCCTCTTATGATCCTCTTGTAGTCAAATATTTTGAATCGTTATACTAATGATGCTTGAACTTTCTAGAGATACACTGTGTGTAAGATTTTGAAATGTCCAATGTTTCGAGTGGACATTCCACCCATCATTAGGGACAAATAAATCTAAAATAATGATAGAAAAGAGTGTTGGGGTTAAGATTCATAGGGTGAAAATTATTGGATAGAAATCGTGAAATATTAGAAAATAATCATGAATTCGTTGTGAAATATGATTAAAATAATCATGAAACCATAGTGAAATAATAATAGCCATTTATTGCCAACGTGAAAATTGAATTATATATATAGATATATATAGATATAGATATAGATATAGATATATAGATATATGGAGGTATAAAGGAAGAAATCAAATTCATTTCAATTTTTAAAAAATTAAAATTTTCTACAGTAGGAAATGGTCAAGCTAGAAAAATGGTGGGGGGGGTTGGTGTGGGTGGGGATTAAAAGGAAAGGAGAAATACCATTGGGGCAAGGGATAAAAGCCATATAGAAAGAAAAACTAAAAGCTAAAATAAGAATCCAAGAGAGGGAGAAGGCTTATTGACGAAGACTATGGATAGTAGGCTTCCAAGATTGTCCAAGTTCGTAGCCATCTTTATGATTAAAATTATTAGGATGTTTTTCAATTTATAGTGCTTCTCGAATGATACGAGAGGATTGATAGTGTTTTGAGGCAATTGTTTAGAATTTTGGCAGTGTTCATCAACAAATGAGTTGGAGATGCGGTTGTGGAATGTGTCAGCTACATGTTCCTTGAGATGGGCTTTGAAAGATATTCTAGTTTTTCCAATGTATGGTTTGCCATAGGAAAAAGGAATTTGGTAAACTCCTTAGCCAATAATAGGGTTAGATTTATCCTTAATAGTTCTAAATAACTGCTTAAGGGTTTAAAAGGAGTTTTGATATTCCTTTTGGCCAAAATATTTGAAAGATGATTTGTAATGCCATGGATGTAGGGAAGAGAAATGAGAGTTTGGGGTGGGGAAGAGGAAGGAGAGTTTTTATATTTAGAATTGAAGGCTGAGAAAAATGATTTGTTGATTTGAGAGATTAAGTAACCATTAGCCACAAGATCCTTAGTAAGGTGGGATTTTTCCTTCTGAAATAAATGGGGGGCATAGATTCGAGTGGCTCAAGTTACCAAAGTTTTTAGAATGACAAATTTTTAGGTTGCGTAATGTTGATAAT
This sequence comes from Picea glauca, assembly GCA_000966675.3. Classification (NCBI taxonomy): domain Eukaryota; kingdom Viridiplantae; phylum Streptophyta; class Pinopsida; order Pinales; family Pinaceae; genus Picea; species Picea glauca. Next base: position 309,004 of record JZKD02S1914104.1, read on the forward strand.
AGGCATGAAGCTATTTATTTATGTGAGTCTTTGATATGAAATTTATCACTAAACATGCCATTCTACTAATTTCAAAGTTTTCTCAATTTCCCATAGTTTCGTTAAATAAATTGCATGAATGAAATAAAATGTAGTATGTGAATGACTAAAAATTTAAAATGAGGATTGAAAACACAAGAAACACTCAACAATTGTTAATGTAGTTCACCTTTATGGGCTACGTCTCTTGGTATTCTTCAAGTGAGGAACTGATCCGTTAATAAGGAGGATTACGCCTCTTTTACATCAACCAATGACCTTCAATCTACAAAAAATCTATGATGTTCTCTAGAAATATAACAATGGTTCTTCCTACAAATGAACACATGCTTTGCTTGTCAATTCTACCTATGAAGGGGTTACTTCTCAAAATTCTTTGGACTATAGAAATGTGGAAGATCACTGGGTTTTTATAATGTTGGTAAAGCTCCCCCTCTCTCCCTTCTTATCCAATTAGCTTGGCATCGACATTTCTTCCAATTCCATTTTTTTTTCAGGTTGAAGACTCTTAGAAACCTTCTTCAATACTCGTTTTCCCTTACCACGAATCTATAGTCATGGATAAAAAAAACATGAGTATACTTGTAGAGGCATGCTAGCAAATGACTTCAATTGACAACAAATTTTACCTTCAGTAGTTGCCATAAGCTAACAATCATTGAGGACAATCATATCTCTGATCTTTTCTCTCTTTGTCATTGATTTTTTAAAAACCATTGGAGATTGATGTTGTTAGAGAAGAATCCTTTTGTTTTAAGTGATAAGAACATAAAAAAAGTTTTTGTTGACATGTCTTGTAGTGAATGGTTTAAAAATAGCTTCAATTTTTTTTTGAAATCGATCTTCATGGGATTTGAGAAATTCCCAAAAGATTGGAGACGATGAATTCATTTTCTATTTTTAGATTGTATCATTGTGGAGATCCTCTTGGATCATTCCTCCCCACTAAGAAGCTTTTGGACCACCAAAATTCTAGTTTCATTCAAAAAATAAGTGAGGGTACAACTCCCTCACTTTTCTAGTTTCCATCCACCATTCTTTACTTGGATGTATTATTTTTAGAACCACACAAAGATATTCCACATCTCCTCTTCATGAAGTCCTCACCTTCATGTGAAGAATAACATATGCCTGCAATTCATCAAGATATTTAGAAGCAAAATCTTCAAGAGAAGGAAATTTAACATTCTCACCTTGATCCATGATCATAGGAGGCTCATGTAGTTTCAATTTTTCAACATTAATCACATAATACATCTGCATATGTGGAGGTAACTCCAACCGGAAAGCATTGTCACCAATATTTTCCAATACTTTAAATGGACCATACCTAATTGGCTTGATATTTTTACCTTCACCTTTAAGTAATTCTTTGCTAATATATATCCAAACTTGATCACCAACTTGGAAGTGATGATCAACCTAATGCTTTTCATGTCTAGCCTTATAGTTGTCTTGACTCTTTTCCAACTATTCCTATGCAACTTGATGAACCAATTGGATATTTTGGATGAACTTCTTGGCTTTGTCTACATCATTCTGTCCATCCACCATTAAATATTACCCAAGATTGAAGTCTAGTGGAGACTTAGGAAAATATCTAAAATGTCTCAAAAGGAGACCTCTGTGTAGTAGAGTGTATGACATGGTTATATACATGTTGTACATAATACTATTGTTCATCCAAAATCTTAGGACGCTTGTTACAATATCCTTGGAGTAAGTGTATCACTATCTTGTTGACCACTTCAAGTTGTCCACCAGTACGTGGATTAAAATCGATGCTCTTTTGAAGGTTAGTGTCGATTAACCCCCATAAAGTTGACCAAAATTCCCTAAGAAATCAGGAGTCTCAATCAGATACAATGGATGTGGGTAAACCAAAATGAACCCAAACATGCTGGAAGAACAAATGTGCATTATTTTCTTCTGTCACCTATTTCTTCTTTTATTTTGGATGAACCCAACCCACAAAACAAGGGATAGAGAAAATATGGCCACTCTCAGGACAACCAGGCCAAGCCGCAACACAAGAAGGGTAATGAGATTTTGAAGGACACGAGAAAATGGTGTGAATACCATAAAATCCCTTGGCACAACACTGAAGAATGATGCTTGAAATAGTCACTGGTGGTTGAGCTGAACGCTTGAGAGTCAGAGGAATATTCTGACTCCAAATCAAACCCAGAAGGAGGGAAGCGAATTATCGATGTTGAACCCAGTGCCACTGTCGCTACCACCAAATTCCAGCCGAGTGAACCAGAAGAATCAGAGGAAGGGGAACACCTCTTTCACTCACAGATGTGGGTAAAAGGGGATCCGCTTCATTTCATTGTCGATAGTGATAGTCAAAAGAACTTGATCTCAGCAAAGTTCATCAAGCGGCTAGACTTTCCGACGAAACCGCACCCACAACCTTACACCATAGGATGGCTTTGCCAAGGAATAGATCTTTGCATCAGCCAATAGTGGTGTCTTCCCTACGACATCAAGACATTCAAAGATGAGGTATTGTGTGATATTTCTCCCCTTGAAGTTTGTGATGTTCTTTTAGGACAACCATATTTTTGGAAGTGACATGTTGTGTATGATTCTAGACCCCGCAGTGTTATTATTACTTTGGGTAAACAATTGTACAGGATACCAGAAGTACCGCCACCTACCGTTATTTATTTAATCTCTGCTAAGCAATGTAGTAAGGTCATTTCATATACTAACAAGATTGTCTTCTTTGTGATCTGTGCTCACAGTAAGCAGAAGGCCACCGCCACATTTGTGGCCTCTACACATAGCCTTTCTTTGCAGTAGAAGTAAGTGGATGGGATTGTGGAAGAGTACAAGGACATCTTCTCCTCACCCATCGGGGTACCGATGCACTGCCAAGTCAAGGATCCAATTGATCTAACCCCCATTGCACCTCTTCCTAATGGACCAGTCTATCGTCACTTGCTAATGGAAAATTATGAAATCAGTTGTCAGATCCAAGAGTTGCTTCAAAAGGGGCACATCAGACCCAACTCCTACCCTTGTGGAAGCATGATTGTACTAGTGCAGAAGAAATAAATGACCTGGAGGCTCTGCATTGATTATAGAGCATTAAGCAAAATCACATTCAGGAATTGGTACCAAATTCCTAGAATTCATGACCTTCTTGACCAACTCAAGGGGGAAATGTTCTTCAACAATATTGACCTAAATTCTGGCTACCACCAAGTCCCCATCAAACCAAGTGATGTATGGAAGATAAATTTCAAATCTAAAGAAGGTCTCTTCAAATGGATGGTCACTCCCTTTGGATTAACAAATGCACCAACCACTTTCATGAGGTTGATGGATGATGTATTTAGACCCTTCACCAACTCTTTTGTGGTGGTCTATTTGGATGACATCCTCATCTTCAGCAGAACTTGGGAGGAGCACATGCAACATATTTAGCAGGTTTTGAGCACTCTGTGGTAACACAAGCTATATGCCAACCTGGAAAAATGCTCCTTTGACATGAACATGGTCCAATATTTGGACTACATTGTTGATGAGCATGGGGTACATGTTGATCTAGCTAAGATCCAACTCATCTATGACTGACCAGCCCTGACCACACTAACTGAGATTCATAGCTTCTTGGGACTTTCCAACTTCTACTTATGGTTTGTGTTACGATTCTCCCATATTGGATGGGCCTTCAACCAAGTGACCAAGGGTGGTGGCAGGGAAAATTTTGCATGGGGGAAGGAACAACACTGAGAATTTGATGATATGAAGCATCGCTTGTGCTTATATCTAGTGCTCTCCTTACTCGATCTGCAACAATCATTTGAGATTGAGACTGATGCATCTGACTATGCTTTAGGTGGAGTTCTCGCTCAACACAGTCATCCGGTAGCATACCATAATGAGACGCTCTCAGATACTATCCGAAAATACCCCACCTATGATAAGGAAATGTATTCCATTGTACAAGCTTGTCATCAATGGAAACATTACATTCTAGGAAAGGACACAATAATCCAAATTGATCACAAGCCTCTGCAGTTCATACAAACATAGGGGAAGTTGTAGAATGACCACCATCAAAAGTGGTCCACCTACCTACAACAGTTTTGTTTCAACATAAAATATAAGACAGGGAGCAAAAATCATGTCGTGGAATGCCTCAATCAGCCTCCCGTGGATGAACTCACCATCGTGCTCCATTCTTGTGGGAATGAGGCATCTAAGTGGCTCCAACTTTATCATCATGATTCAGACTTCGCCACCACCTATCAGCTCTTGGGTATAGGCACGAATGTCACCGATTTTCACATTTAGGATGGATTGTTAAGCCGTTTGGGACATATTTGTGTTTCTGAAAGTGAGCGTGCAAAGATGAATTGGGAGGATCACTACAGTTGGATGGTAGGACATTTTGGCATGGAGAAAACTATGACATTTCTACAAAAACATTTTTATTGGCCAAAACTTTGAAAGGATGTTAGCAAGTATATCAGATCTTGCACTGCCTGTGCCATTTCCAAGCCAACCATAAAGAAGCAAGGCTTATACACCCCTCTTCCTACTCCCGAGAGGCCTTGGGAATCCATCTTGATGGATTACATGTATGGCCTTTCATCCACCAAGAAATTTAATGATTGTGTATTTGTGTTATTTGATCGGTTTTCGAATATGGCCATTCTGATAGCCTGCAAGAAGAGCATCACAGTGGCAGATATTTCCAAACTCTTCTTCAAAAGAGTGTGGGTCCATTTTGGGATGCCACAGACCATCATATCCAATCAGAAAAATAGGTTCCTCATCACATTTTTGTCTATTCTTTGGTCACTGTTGGACACCAATCTCACTAAATTCACTACCTTCCACCTTCAAATCGATGGCCAAACAAAGCTCGTCAATCGGATGATTGTGCACATTCTGCGCATGTATAACTCTAAGTATCCACATACATGGGATGATATTCTTCCCTAAGTTTAGCACAACTACAACAAGTCTCTTCATAGATCCAACGAACATAGCCCCTTTCAGGTGGGGTTGGGATTCCAATCCTTGCATCACATTGATGTTGCACTACCTCTTACAACAACATAGATAGATTCTTCCCATGTTTAGTTTGAGGCCGAAAAAGACACCAGATTCATTGAGAGGATTCAACACATCCACCAACAGGTACATGAGATTTTGCAAAAAGCCAATGCTAAGTACAAGCAATCCCATGATCAACACCGGGTACCGCACAAATTTAAGGTGGGAGACAAGGTATGGTTACATTTGCAGAAAGAACGCCTTACATGGCCCCATCGGAAGCTCTATCCACTTCACTATGGGCCTTACACTATCACCAAGGTCATGGGTGACAATGCTTTTGAGCTCAACACTCCCCCCTTCCTTGGCTTGCACCCAATGTTCAATGTGGACCTCCTCTGACCATATTTTCCACCATTATTGGACACCTTAGAGATCACAAAATAGTTGACACTAACAGATATCAACCCTGGCTACATGGAACATGCATCGACTGATCAGATAGTGGACACACATGTCAAGGGCACTCACCAGTAGAGGATCTAGCTCTATTGGGTTGTCAATGTAGGGAAGCTCCTACACCAATGAAAGTGGCTCACCCAGAGCCAAATTTAGGAGAAATTTCCTCACCTGATGGGGGAACTCAACGCAATGGAGACCATTGCCTCCTAAGGGGGGAGGACTGATCCATGTGGATATTGGTGGTCACCCACCTAGTCCAACTAGCTCCTTTTGACAGTTTTAGTTTAGGACGTTCTTCTATAATTTTTTGTAATTGTAGGTTCTACACTTTAGGGGATGTTTGAAGCCCTACACCTCTTCCAGGTGGATATTGGTGGCCACCCACCTAATCCAACTGGCTTAGTTTGGAATTGTTCATGTCAGTACATCTTTCTTTACTTCCAGGGTCCTTTTGGGGCCCTTAACAAATTTTTTTGGCTTTCCGTAGAAAAATTGTAGACATATTTAGAGTTTGATGGAATAATGTGTATCTCTCGAAAAATATTTTCCAATAGGCTATCACGCACCTAAAACAGAGCTCATATGAAAAAGTTACGACCCGAGGAAGTTGAGGTACCAACTTACCCATTGGGGCCCACATAAATTTTGGTGTTTCATCTCCTAGGGTTATGTTTTTGGATGTTTAGGGTTTTGGCATTCATGAGTAATTTTAAAAACGCCTATGGAGCCTCATTTTAATCATTATTCTCAAACAAATGCACATAGCAGCCACATCTCTTATTAGAGATAGCTATCACCATTCGAGCAAGTTGTTTTTAGTTCTACAATTTTACAGTTTCAGCCTATTTAATTTATTCAATAGAATTTATTGTTCACTGGATATCTATTGTTGTTCTCTGTATAGTTGTGTTATTGTATTCAGTTTTTTATTCATTTCGTTTTACTCATAAATCTGGATCAATCAGGCTCTTCCTTCTCCATTCATGAATGTGATCAGAAATGTGCGTGGCGTTGTATTGTACAAAATTAGACAACAATTTTGTCCCGACATCATACCAGACAGGGAGTTGGAAGTGGTTTAAGAAAACCATGGCTAAATCACCGAATGTCAAGTAATCCCCCCTCTCTACTTGAATATACCATTTGGAAGTGCCTCTAGTGAGAGTACACTGGAAAAAACGCACTTTGATCGAATTGTCATTTAGCGAGTTCGATGAGCACCACAAGTGGAACATCGTCACGTGGTCCTATGGATCCTCGCCACTTTTCCCATCGAAATTTGGAATGTCCAAAGGTAGTTTGTTTGGTACCATAGGCCAACTAGGGTCATGAAAAATGGGATCATTCATCAACTTGTAAAAATATGGCAAATGCAAGATTTCCATAAAAGATAACCTAGGTTGCGTCATTGACTGGTGGGCAGCCTGAAAAGAAGGTCCTGGATTACCACTGGCACCTGGTTTCCATAAAGAGTTTTCTATTGAACCAAATCTTGGGATAAAACCTTGTGTGCCCTAGTTAAATGGAATAAAACCTCCATATATCTAGTTCCTGAGAGGAAAATTGGGGTTACCTCTAGCGGACCCCCCATGGAAAGGAAAAAATACTGGCATGGGGGTAGACTGATTGGGAAATGGTTTGACCCCTTGCGACATCCCTTGGAAGGGATTCCACTAGTCTTGGAGAGGGGTACTCCCCAAAGGCACCCCTAGTGAGGATAAAGGTCCTTGCCAGGGGACAGATGACCTTGGAAGGGGTTGCCTCCTACCGACACTGCAGACGTGGTGAAAGGGTTACTTCCAAACCCACCGTAAAGTGTGAAATGGGTTGAAGTAGACGACATACTAATGGATTGGGATCCTCTACCCATAGAGGTGCCCCAACCCCATCCGGGGTTATGGCCAAAAAATGGAACATGCCCACTTCCGACGAATGGAGATGGAGGAATGTGACCTCCGCCCCAAGAAAAGGCTTGGTAAGGAGATGTATTTCTTCGACCTCCACCCCAAGAAAATTCTTGGTAAGGAGATGGATTTCTCCCCGCACCAACATTCGATGACTAGGACATTGGCTGAGAACTAACCAACACATTAAGCATGTCCATCAATGAAATTTTGTAAGAGAAAGTGTTTTTTTTTTATGCAAATGATGCAGCTACACTCAAAAATTGAGTGGGAATGAAAATTGATGAGGAAATATTGTTGGTTTTCACAGTGACGGTGCATTGAACCACATTTGTTGTTTGAGCTAACATACTAGGAGAAAATATCCCCCCAGTAACTATCATCGAGGTGGCAGTTGAAGGGGTTGTTGATCCTGAAATTGGCAGAGTTTCGTCCATAATGGCACAACAAAGAGGGCTACTATTAGAGAATTTTGATCCTGGAGGTGGTAATTGTATGACCGGAAATGGGAAAGTCAAAGGTAACAGAGAATTAGCACATGGAGAAAATTCCTCAGCTCTAATATACTCAATGATTACCTCTTCTGGTTCTAAGACATTGACTTCTAGAGAATTATGGTCTACAATCTCAGTCTGACCAACCGGTAAGAAAGTGTCGGATTGATCAAGTCGACGCCTTTGTGGAGGTGGGAGAGAATTATTTCTAATCTCTTCCTCGGGTGGAAGGCCTTGAATTCTCCTCAATCTCTGAGGTGGTAGGTTGGCAACTTTGAGTGATTATCTCTTGGTGACAATCGACTTTCCTTCCTAAAGTTAAACTACTTTCACCAAACACATCACTATAAATCCCTAAATTCAAGACAAACACAAACAACTTTTTCAAGATTATGACTCAAGTGGATTAAGTCTTTAGATCGAAATAACGAAAAATTGGGCTCGGGCCCTTCCGGATGAAGGCACGAGTTGATTAAATCTCGTGGACCAACACACGAATGTATGAGAAGTATTTATCCTTACCTCCATGGATCAAATTTATCCAGTGCAAGTACCCACGCTTCACGTGGCACCCTCCAACAATACTGAAGTGTGTGATACAAAATATTCCCTAGGTACTATGACAAACCCTTGCAATCACCTTGTGATATACCTAGGAGGATAAAATATGGTTACCATCTCACAATCGGTGCCCAGGGCGTACAATCAACAATCTATATCGAACGTATGGGTAGGGTAACTAGGCCCAAATATCTTCAAGAGGACTGTCTACAAAAGGGCCAGTGTCACTTCAAAAAATATCAAACTAGGTCAGAAGTTCCAAAGGACTGACTCGAGAGGGTCAATATCACTTCATGAATACTTCAACCAGGTCAAATTTGTATAGGATTGACGCCAAATGATTCAATGTCACTTCAGGAAAAACCCCCAATATACGATATATTCTCTACATCGGGTCCATATTTGGAGGTAAATCTCCTCGGCTATTCCTTACGTGACCTCATTTTTAACTCTTGTGTTAGAGGAACTTCTAGACCAACCTATATGAAAAATGGATTCTACACTCCCTATCTCATACACTTATGTTTTTTTAGTGGCCTTTGATAAATTTACTCTCAAACCTATGCCAAGGTCCTAGCCTAAACTTGTTTGTTCACCCTATAAAAATGAAAGTTTCTAATAAATTTTAGTTATGCGTTCATTTTAATGGGTTGTTCTTTACTCCAAAGGGCTTTGGATGAAACTTTGTTGATGTTTAGACTGAATCCAAAAGTAATGAAATATAAGAACACAAATTAGTTTCTTCAAATGAAAATGGATGCAACAACGCTTATGACGCAATTTTTTTTTTTCAAATGAAAACAAAAGTTTGAGTGCAAGATTTAGGACACCTTGAGATGCACTTTACAATTCTCTTTCTGAAAACAATTGCATACAAGAATGCAAAACTTGTACCATTGGATTCTTTTATTTTTTAATAACAAGGCTACCATTATGAAAGCATAATGCAACTACCTAAATTCTAAGTAACTACCTCTTTTCTTGCAGATATGGAAGGAAAGGGTTCAAGAAATGAGAAAAAAACAAACAAGCATATTTTTTTTTTCTTTTTCATTTACAAAAGAAAATAAAAAACACAGGAATGTAATTTTTTTTCTTTTTGAAACAAGGCGGAAAGAAGGAAAAAAGACAAAAAGTGTTTAGCCAAGACACCATTGAAAAGACAGTGAATGCAGACAAACAAGGTTATTCTTTCAATCTACCCAACAAACCTTATACTAAACAGTCTAAGAAAATATTTTAATATTTTATGTACATCAAATATTCATAAATTAACAAAGAGAAACCAAACAGAGACTCAGGACAGTCTAGGTGACTAATCAAACCAAGCATTCAATCCTATAAAGGAAGAGAAATGTTAAAAAATTCAACTTCACAAAGGTTCACGACTGTTACTAGTGCAACTCACAGATATCCATGGGTTCTAGAGATGCAACTCGCGGATGTATGTGGGCTACAGATATGCAACTCACAGATAACAAGGTAAGTTCATAAAATACAATTGGCCACTCACAAACAGAGGGTTTTAGGACTTAGCAACAGATTCTGTGAGGCTAAAAGACTCTATGAAAGACTCAGAAACTAACATAAAAGGACAAAGCAAGCAAGCAAGACACCTCAACCAAATTGACCCAACTAGGTGTTATAACCCTAATTTGCACCAAACATACTTACCTGACATCAGGCCATCCCATATGCCTTCTTTGCCATGCCAGTACTGAACAACTCTTCTTAAAAACACCATTTTTAAAGGCTCATGCACCCTACTCCACTACTGCATGAGTGTACACACTAGTTGCCTCACTACAGCCCACGTGTACCTACAAAATCACAAAAAAAGGAAAGTTGTTGATGGAACACACAGCTTTGGGTAAGTTAACTAAACCTTTCGACCATGCATGGCTGATCATTCGATCAAATACCTAGCTCCTTCTAGCCTATAAAAGAAGGGGTAAGGGTCCCATTTGAAAGGAGTAAAATCATAGTAAAGAGACTATACCCAATTGAGAATTCCCCTTCTCCCAACCTTTATCCATCCTTGTGCAAAGAGAAGTATAAAGAAAATCAGTTGGAGGATAGTTGAAGAGGAGCCCATGACTAGTTTCGAGGAGCAGTGTCGATCACATATTGTAAGTTTACTCTTGTGAAGATTAATACAAAAGGAATACTTTTCCCGTCCTGCGATATCATGTGTTCAAGTTGAATATTTATTTTATGATATTGTCACAACTAACCCAGCAATTAATATATGAAATGCATGTTCGCAGCTTTTTGTTTGTTCATGTGTGAATGTAGGTCATCTTTGGGAGGAGGCTTGCAATCAAAGAGCGAGTGAAAGTAAAGGGATCAACGTCAAACGAAGGACTCAAGGTAGAGTTACCAAAACTTGTTTTCACCTTTGTATTACATGAATGTGGGGTTTTTTGTTGCGAGAATAGAAAAGAGTAGAAGCCTTTGAAATGGTCATTTTCTGCATGCATGATTAGAGCCCTTAAATGATAAGTCCGTAGGAGGGATTCTCACCCACAACAGAATTAGCGACCATACTGGGGATCTCCAGGGTTTTCTGGGAGTCCTTTTTTGGCTATTTTAAAAAAATGGTTTTATTACTTGTTTTTAGAGTTTCTGCAAAAGTCTGAGCTAGCAGGGATTCTGGTCTTCCATACTAGTACTCCTTGCTTTCTTTGCTTGGCTGCATTTTCTTTTCGAGAAGTCACAGAGGTACACATGGCCTGTATAAGGTCTGCATGTGTGTACACGCGCCCAACCTTAACACATCTCACATACACACGCTAGCTAATGAAGTAACAATAGTGTGGCTGGGTTCAGAAAATTTGTATTAGAGAGGCACTCATCCTCTCTCCTGTCAGAAGTGATCCTTCTCAGGGTTTTTTTCTGGAACTCTTTCTAGTCTCTGTTTTTTGCAGTTTGTAGCTTAGGTTTCACCTCAGATTGGTTTTTTTCTATGAAAAATTCCTTGAATTGTTTTATTTTTCTGTCAAAATAAGTTTCTTATTCTTCAAGATATTTTGGTTCTCAATACCAGTAGTCTCTGCTAGTGCTTGATTTCTTGTCTTTTCATTTTTTGAAGAGTTGCAGAGGTACATGCGGCCTACATAAGGTCTGCATGCATGTACACGTGCTCTGACCTTACACAGATCACATGCACATGCTGACTGTTGAACTGTCAGCAGTGTGCCCTTTGAGGAATTTTTTGTTTAAGGAGAGGCAGTCATCCTTTTCCTTGTCAAGAGTTATATATCTGAGGGTTCTTGGTCTCCGTAATAGCAGTCAACAACATAGGTTTGACCGCAACAATAATTTTCTTTTCATTAAAATTTTTTCATAGGTTTTTTAGACAAGTGTGAGAGTCTGCTTTCATCAGTTTGTGTGTTATTAACTCTTTCCGATCTGTGCTTAGGCAAGAAGTTTTCTCGGTCTTTACTTGTCGTCATTTTTCCTTTTTTGCTTTGCAAGCATTAAATAAAAAAAAACTTTTTATTTCTTGGTTTGGTTAAGTAGTTGTTGGTTTGCATTAGTAACCAGGAAAAGTTTATCTTTTATAAGTTGTTGGTTGTTTACTTAGGACAATAAGTAGCTTGTAGTTGCGTGAAATCTTGTTTTGAGTTTGATGTTCAAAGATCTTAGAAATTTTTTTATTTTGAAAGGTTGATTAAGAATTGTGTCAAGAAGAAGTTATTCTATTTCCATCTTTCTGTTTATTTTTTCTTTCGTCTCTCAAACATCATTAGTTTTACTTCCATAACCTTTGACTTAAGAAAATCCATAAAAAATTAACGATTAATTAAAATCAACTAGATTTTATGTTTTTAGGGTCCATCAATTAGTCTAGGCTGGAGCCTTGATTTAGGTTGGAGAGGAAACTCTTCAAGGCTGCAAAACATACATAAGAGTTTGTGCTAGGGAGTTTTAAAATTCCAGTATCATGAAAGTTATCCGGGACCCCCCTCTAAAATAGGGGCTAAACATGAGGTCATGTGCGGAAAGGTAGCGGAGATAACCCTTCCAAAGATGGACCAATCGTAGTGGAGAACACATATAGAGGGATTGTCTTGGGATTCCGTCTATTGCATTTGCCACAGAGCTTTGTGGGTCTCGAATTTGTTCAAGGTCCTCAGTTTTCTTTCGGACCAATTTCTTTCGATACCCTTGACAGGTTTTGAGCTCAATACCCTGCTCATTGTGGTGTACCCGACTGTCGACTGTACCTGCCTGGTGATTGTTCGTGTGCTGGTAACCTAGTTGCCTATATTTTTTAGAGACATACACAGGTGACTACGGGGGTATATTGTGGTACCTAGGACAGACACTGGGCCAGGCTTTGAAGAGTATACCCAGAGGGTACTTCCGTATTCGAGTTTCACTTTCACCGGTAAGTTGCTCTAGTGTTGGTTGTTGTAACTTTTCTTCCAACTAGTTTAGTGTTTGCTTGTTTTATCTTGTAAGGTCTTTTTTCTAGTGTGTGTTGTTTTTGAACGAATAGAAAGCCCTAGTGTGTCTTTGATATTCTCACACAATGGAGGAGCATGAGCTCCGCCGGTCATGAAGGCTTCTTGGCCTACCACCAGTTACACTGGATCCACCCCCACCACCGCTAAGGTGAAAGCTAGACCAACAAATGTCTTTTGAAGCGATCGGGTCATAGGAAACTATGCCCGACCAACATCTGGAGGAACCAACTGTTTCAAACCTTGGAGCGGAAGCTCTCGGTCCACCCGAAACTCCAACCACTGATCTTTCGGTGCCCATCATCGTACAGATTTATCCTTATGGGCGTCAGACAGTGTCACACGTAGCAACAGAAACAAATGTTGCCACTTCTTCTGGGAATTATTCTATTCCCACTATGGTTGTCACCACAGGGGGTGTTCCACCTCCTAACCCGCCATCGCCAGTCTGAGCCACCATGGTCTCATTTGCCTCTACCTCGAGCGGTGGTCCGATCCCGTCTTTGGCGGAAACCACTGCTCCTTTCACACAGAGTGCGACAGGCCCTTCGTTCTCATGTGGGATTCCTAGCTGAGGTACAATCCTTGTACTATCCTACTCCACTTTACAAACTTTAGGTTTGGGGGTAGGGAGCTCTAATGCTCCTATGCAAGGACCCATGGGGGGCACTTCAACTCCCTTTAATGCTTTCCCTTACAGGGGAGGTCATATACCTCCTTTGTCCCATTCGCTTGGCGGTACTCACCAGCAATCCACCGGGCCAAACACACATTATAGTTCATTTGGAGTAGGGAGTCAAGGACCACCTTCTCATAATATGTCGGTAGGGTCGACACTGTTTTCTTTGTTCGGTGTGTTTGGTAACAATGCTTTCTCATCAATTGCTTTCCTGACTGGGGGAAACCCCTGTTATGGCCAACCTAATCCTATGCAGGGTAATATTCCTATACAGGGGGCAAACCCAAGAACTTCTTCTGCATCAAGACCTTGGAATTCTTGGCAAGGATCTGTTCCCTCATCAAGAATGCCGATCTGGGGAAATTATTTTCACAACCAATGGAACCGCGGGCAAGGTGCAATACCTATTCCCATGGGATCGGCATGGGGAAACCCTTCCCAAAGTCCTCCAAATGTAATGCACGCCCAACCATCTATGTCCTATTTTGGAAATCAGCCGATGATGTCTCCTCAAACACAAAATCCATACGATGGTCATGGCCATGGTTTTTACCAAAACCCCGACCAACAACCCAACTTTTCCTAGAAACCTGGTGCTAGTCAAACTCCAGACCCCTTTTTCCATGGTTATCACCAACAACCCAAACTACATTTCCTGGCAACCTTTCATTTGTCAGACTTAACAAGGTTGTTGAACGAACCTATCTGTCACGATCCACGTTGGCCCCGTATGCTGACAAAGTTACCTATGAACATACCAAAGTTTGAAGACAAGCCTAACGAAGATCTAGGTGATCATGTGACTACTTTCCACCTTTGGTGCTCATATAATTAATTGAAGGATGACTCCGTACAGTTGCGACTGTTTCAATGCACTCTCATTGGAAGTGATGTGAAATGGTACATTGAGCTCGGCTGCTCAAGATACTCTTCCTTCGGAAAATTGGCAATGGATTTCCTAAACCATTTCCAATTACCTGTGAGATACGACGCTGACACATAATTGTTGGCCAATTTAGAACAGACAAAAGCGAACCATATCTCTAATCACATCTGAGAGTGGAGACTTCGAAAGAGTTTGATTAAGGTGCTAGTCCCACCAACATTCCTGCTAGAGTGGTTCCTTAAGTCTTTGGTCCCACAGTTATCCAAAGACGTCGCAACGTCATGAGTGTTTTTCGAAAAAGATGCAATCATGAGAGCTCAACAACTTGATCTAATTTATTCTTATTCTAGTATATTGTATGAGATCTTGCCAAATGCGCCACTATCAATACTTGATAAAACCAGACAGTGAGCTGGAACACATGCCGATGGTATTGTTGGTTCAGCACAAACAAAGCCTGTTGAACAACTGATGAAACAATTGCAGTAATTGTCTATCCAACATATAGAGCCTAGCTAGACTACTGTTCCGGATGCTCCCCCTACCCAAACGTCGGATGTACATAGTGTGCAATCGACAAATACGAAGGCCACCCAACAGCCTGATGGAAAGAAAAAACAACGTAAGAAGGGTAAGGGGGATAAGAAACCTAATAATAATGTTGGCGGGGGCAACACCGAACGAAGGAAGTTGAGGTATCCATGTAATCTGTGTGTAGAAGACCACCCGACTCACCAATTCCCTCGGCTTGCAAAGGCCCAAAATTTATTATCACAACAACAGTCGGTTGTGTTAACAAACCCTTTTCAACATGGAGAAAATCCAACTCAAGCCTCTACAAGTGTGGAAGGGGGAAGCCAAGGATCCCCTCCGTCTTCAAACAATCCTGCATCCACGAATGTGTATATGATGAAATGCAATGCCTATATATCGACTAGAGCACATGATTACAGAAATCCAAGCACCTTTGAGAAAGGTAAAGAAGTTGAAACCCCATATCTTCCTCTCCAGATCGAGAAGACGTTGGGAGAAACCATGACACCCATCCCAAAAGGTGCATTTAAGAAATCTTGTCACAACCCAAATGCAAGGGCCGCCCTGAACTACTCTGTGGTGGAGGATTTGTCTCAAACCCCTTGTGCGATGTCTTCTTTGGAAGTCCTCCAAAGTTTCCCTTCCTAGAGAAAGGCTCTGTTAGCTGCTTTAGGATCCACCGAGACTTGTAATCCGAGTATGATCATTCTTGATACGACCAACTTAAAACCTTGTCTCCCTTACGAAGTAGCGTTCCAGATAGTAGTGTCTTACACCATGAAAACTTTTAATCGGAACATTTTCCACACAGTGGTTGATGGGGGTGCCTCAACATGTGTAATGTCTTTGGCATGCTAGAAGGCCATTGGCCAGCCCGTTTTTTCTCCATCACCTACTCTTCTTATCTCTTTCGACAATAATTTGGTCCAAACACATGGAATTATCCCCTCTTTTCCCATGCAGTTAGGAGGGAAAACTATGTGTTTCAAGGTTGAAGTGGTTGACGCATCTCTCAACTACAATCTCTTGTTAGGAAAGAGTTGGACCTATGCTATGCAAGCAGTAGTCGCTACAGTTTTCTGGGTCTTGTTGTTTCCCCACGAGGGCCATATTGTGACCATTGATCAGTTGTCTTTCTCCCGTCCTGACCCTTCATTAGGGGAATCCGCGGTCCCAATGATTGATAACCTTCAACCCAGTGTTGTCAACAAAGGGGTTGGTTTGTGACCACCTTTGATGGGAACTTTCGATTACCCACCTCCTCAAGGCGATCTTAAGTTCATATCTGACCACCATAAGGTTGAGGTGTTCCAATTTTCGTCGTTTCACACGACTTACTTCAATGATCCATGGATTCTTCCTCCCCCATCGGCCATGATGGAAGGGATAGGGAACCATGGTATGTCCATGCCCTTATCCACGGCAGAAGTAGCATACTCTTTAGTCTAGCAAGCTTTCGCGGATCCTGATCCAACTACCGCATAAGAGTTAGATCTGATTCTAGAGCCTATTTGGGCTCAAGGTTCCCTCGTTGATACAAATTCTTTAGAATTAGTCTTTCCCTCAGACGAAGTGATCATGGAAGCAATGAATAGTCTGGACAAACCCTGGGATGATCTCCATCACAGATCTTATTTCCTCCTAGAGTTAAGCAGAATTGAGGCAGGGGAATTCACCTTGACTATGACTGGAGATAGGTCTTGTCCTATTAATCCTTTAGCTACACATGTTGTTTATGTTGAGGGTAATATAGCAACCATCGCCGAAACTATACCTATAAACATCTCCATAACCCCTGGGGTCGTGGAGAATGTTCTCATCGAAGATGACTACTCCCTTGAAGAGATTCAAATCTACACAGTTCTATTTAAGGAATTCTATGACATTTTTTCTTGGTCTTACGAGAAAATGCCAGGCATCGATCCAAAAATTGTTGAACACGAAATAACGACTTATCCTGATGCTAAGCCGGTTCGGCAAAATCTTCGTTCGGTTAATACTAAGAAAGCAACAACTATTAAGGTCGAAGTGGAGAAACTGCTCAAGGCAGGTTTTATCTACCTCGTCCATTTGACCCAATGGGTGTCAAACCCCATGCTGGTTAACAAAAAATAGGGTACGATTCACATATGTACGGACTTCGGTTATCTGAATAAGGCCTGTCCAAAAGATAATTTCCCCACACCATTTATTGACTAGATATTCAATGAATGCATAGGTTGTGAGGCATTTTCTTTCATGGATGGTTTTTCGGGAAATAATCAGATACAAATCAAACCTGAAGACCAACAAAAAACATCTTTCATTTGTCCATGGGGTACATTCGCGTATCGTAAGATTCCTTTTGGTCTGAAAAATGTTGGAGCTACCTTTCAGCGGGCCACATCTTTTGCTTTCCACGATCTCAAACATATTGTCAAGGCCTACTTAGACGATTTAGCATCACGATCTCATAAGAGAACTGATCATCCCATGCACCTCCGACTTATCTTTGAGCGATGTTGCTACTTCCGGATTCGCTTGAATCCCAACAAATGCAGTTTTTGCGTGATGTTGGGCCATATGTTAGGTTTCATAGTTTCAACAACAGGGATCATGGTCGATCCTCTCAAGGTTGAGGAAATAGATCAGTTGCCTCCCCCACATACAATCCTTCAACTTCATATTCTACAAGGAAAAGCGAACTTTTTGCGGCGTTTCATCGCAAACTATGCCAAGATCACAAAGGGATTTATGTGCTTACTGAAGAAAGACTTTCGTTTTCATTGGGATGATGCCGCTCAATGCTCTTTCGAAGTGTTGAAACATGCCCTCACAACTACCCCTTTTATTTAGCCACCCAATTATAACAAATATTTCTTATTACACTTGGCTAGAGCAGAGTCAACCATCGACATGGTCTTAGTTCAGGAGGATGATTTTCTCTCAGAATATGTGATCTATTACCTGAGCCGAGGCCTGGTTGGATCAGAACTCAATTATTCTCATATCGAAAAACTTGTGTTTGGAGTAGTCCATGCTGTCCAACGGTTCCATCATTATGTTTTGTTTCGCAAGACCATCGTCATTGCCATTGTGAATCTGTTTCAATATGTGTTGACACAATGGGTAATTATTGGAAAGATCAGTAGATGGATAGGTGTCCTCCAGGAATTTGACTTAGATTTCATTTCGATGAAATCCAAAAAGTCACTGGTCTTTGCGGAACTTATCTCGGAACTTTTGGTTGAGTCAGGTGATGTTATGCCCGAAGAATCACCTATTCAAGGAGACATGTTTTTGATAGCATCTTCGGACCCCTGGTATGGAGATATACTTGTCTATCTCCAGACTTTGAAGTGCCCTGCCTCTGCTTCTCGTGATGAGCGTTGTCGTATACGTCATCAGGCCAAGAACTATCTCATCCTTGAGGACACTCTCTATCGTCAAGGTGTAGATTGCATCCTTCACCAGTGCCTCACTCATGAAGAAGCGAAAATTGTGCTTAATGATTTCCATACTGGAGCATGTGGTGGTCATTTTTCTGGGTTGGAAACAACCAAAAAAAAATTACGAGATGGTTACTTCTGGCTGACACTAATCAAATATTGTATCGCATCAATCAAGAAGTGCCACCCCTATCAGATATTCTCTCGGAAGATGAGGGAACATCCCGCTCCCATGTTTCCTATCATCACAGTTGGTCCCTTCACCAAGTGGGGGATTGATTACACTACATGCAACCCTCCTTCAGCAAGGGGGCACTGATACATCATTGTAGCCGTCGACTACTTCACAAAGTGGGTCAAATCTATGCCAACGTTTAAAGATGATGGAGAGATTGCAACTCTTTTTTTGTTTAACCATATTATAGCAAGGTTCAGCGTCCTGAGAGAGATTGTCACTGACCATGTCAGTCACTTTCAGAACCAAATGATGACTAAGTTAACATCAAATATTGTGTTGAAGTAATAACATTCGTCACCCTCCTACCCTCAAGCGAATGGTCATGTGGAAGATGTCAATAAATCTCTTAAGACCATCCTACTGCGAACGATCAATTCAGCCAAGTCAAATTGGCATTTGATGTTATACTTGGCATTATGGGCCTACCGAACGTCTGTTAAGACTGAAACCAGTTTCTCACCTTTTTAACTCATTTATGGGCTGGAAGCAGTCTTTCCCATAGAATGTCAGATCTCATCTTTAAAATTGGCCATACAGTTATTGCCAGACACTTCATCGCTTGAAGAGAATTTATTATATCTTGAGTATCTCAATGAGAAGAGTCATGATGTAACCTTAGCTAACAAATCTCACAAACAAAAATTCAAGTGCCATTATGATCGGTCTGTTCTTCCTTGTATTTTCTCGGAAGGTGACCTTGTCTTGTTCTATGACCAAGACAAGGACCCCCTAGGGGCAGGCAAGTTCAAACCCATGTGGTTCGAACCTTTCATCGTAAAAGAGGTTCTAAAAAAGGCGCTTATCGTATGGTAGATTTTGAGGGAAATGCTTTGGCAGAGCCTAGAAATGGGCTCTACCTCAAGAAGTATTACTCCTAGGTAGGTCACCTTGGGTAACTTTTTGTAACATATGTATAGTCTTTGTACTATTATTTTTTGGTTTCTTTTGGTTTTATGGATGTGTAATTTTTTTATGTTATCTTTTATCACTGTGGCAGATGTCAAGTGAATAAGAGGTGTTCGTTGGATACACAGACGTCACTAGCTGGAACACTCGAAGGCTTGCCTCTACAACTTGGGTAATTTTTACACCTCAGGGCCAGTTATTATCTTCAGGAGGTATATGTTTAGGCGACACCACAAACAATGTCATTGAATAAAACACAGTTATGGAGTTTCTTCGTGACTCTTTGTCATTTGGTATCTCTCACCTCCGGGTCTATTTAGATGCTCAACTGGTTATGTCTCAATTAAATAGAGTCTACCATGTTCATGATCCTACTTTACACTGACGATTCCTTAGGGTATGTCTCTTAGAACGAAGCTTTTATTATATTACATATTTTCATGTTCATAGGAGATTAAATCAAGTCACAGATACTCTAGCTAATCAAATCTTAGATTGGCATATTGCACACATATAAGAAAGACATACACATGCACATGTAAATACTTATTTAAAGAAAATATAATCCATAAGACATAAAAATACATAAAAATCCATATATAATATCAAAACCATCAAAGTACATAGGTGGGCACAAGTGCCTCAAAAATATGACTAGTAATGAGTCATATGGTTTATGCCCTCAAAAAATATACAATTAGTGCCCTCAGCACGTGAAAAGTCCAGCCTAACTAAGGACAGGGCCTGTTGGCCCTGTTGTAATGGTCAACGACGTTTTCCAAACGTCGAAAAAGTCGAACCCACATCCGTGGTGCCCTTACTACATGAGGCTGCATAGATGGCAACAGATACTCGATCTCTACCACGAGCACTGTGTGAGTAAGCGAGGTGGAGTTTCACTCTACTCATCTCAAAACTCTCTCAGCCTCACCGGCTGGAGGTACTCCTGCTGTTGTTGGCCCACTGACTGCAGCTAGGTCTACCTCTGGTCGAGGACATCATATTTTCCTTGCATAGTCCACTGGTCGCACTGGCCCCACATTTGCACATAATAGACACATATCTGTCAAATGCTCTGGTATACAAAAAAATGATATATATAAAAACTACAAAAATAAAACTTACCCATCTCTCCTCGCTCTTCGTCGAGAGGTACCGGTATCTCAGGATATCTTGAGAAGTCAATCCCAACATAGGGGTAATATTCTATGACCGAGATCTATCGCAACAACCATAAAAAAAAGTTGTCATCAAAGGCCTCAATGGTCCTCCCCCCCGGGTCGCAACAGTAGCACCGCCCATTTTCATAATGCGGGAATGGAGGCCTGGTGCCCTCATACCACCTCTCAAGGGCTGAAACGAGGCACTCTTTCAAGGAAGAAAGAGAAAAGAATCGTTCCAAACCCGAAGTTTCATTGATTCCGCAACTGACAATCTGTTAGTTGCCTCTTCATACAGTCTAGTAATGTGGTGCTCCAATCAAAAATTTGTGCATTTAAGCACTGAATTGCACAATTCATTTGTGCACGGGAAGCCTGATGCAAAGCCTCAGACCCAGTAATCTGCCCAATCCACAACACTATCACTTGCAGTGATAAGTCTGAAATCTTGCTTATCGATACTTGTGAGCTTGTTCTGTATGTACCTGCCTCATAATGGATCCCAATCAACTCCGAGACATTGTGAGGCCCAGAGGGAAAAGTACGAAAATTGACTGGTTCCCCTCTCCTAGTGAGGCTAGTCATAAAGTATATGTCTTCTATCGTTGGAACGAGCAATTTCACCTCTAGCATAAAAGCCTCTGTGTCGGGATGCCAATAATCAACCAAGGCATTCAATAGCCTAGGTTGTGTTTGCATAAAAGGACATAGGAAAAATTTCAACAACCTACATTGCATTAATGTAACAACAAATTTAGGGTCCTCCCCAACCAACACCCTAATCTCCTCATGCTCTCCTTCCCTCCAATGAACATACATCCTGCAAAAACCCAGTTCAGGAGGGATTAACTCTTTCTTTTTTAATTTTTTTACATTAAATGAAGGCTCCACGCGAGTTGTAATACTAATAGTAGTGTGTACACGTGTGCAGTTTTTCCTCTGCTCACGTGGACTTAGGTTCGACCTTTTAAAAGTTTGACGCCCCTCCAAAAACTAGATTTAAATACATAAAAAAAGATTTAGAATGCAAGAGGGGGTAGTAAGTACTTACTTGGTCCAAGTGGATGGTCGTTTCGTCCATTGAAGCTCGTAGAATCAACTCTTTTCACAAAGGGGTAGTTTTTTCTTTTAGTCAATTTCTCAATTATCAATGGTGATAATGAGCTGCCAACTTCTATTTATAGACTTTTTGGCCTCTTTTGTCATTTTTTCTAAACTAAAAATCATTTAGCATCGTTCAGGAGTTTCCTTTGGATTGTCACAAGAAGTGTTACTTTGGGCATTTGGAAACTTTTTGGAGTTTTAGGTCGTTTTGAAGGTCCTTTGGTAAAAAGTCAAATTTTCAACTCGTTGCATCTAAGTTAGGATTCCACCTCTACTTCATGCATCTTGTTGTATTTTCTACCTTCCCATAGGATCGATCCCACCGAATCGTGACACATAATCATCATTGATGCTTTAGGAGTGTCGTAATTTAGTGGTAAAGCCTACCCTAACATGGATTCCCTAGGTATATCCTGGTTGCATTTTGGTGTCCATGTTGTCATTAACGACTATCGGCTCGGGAGTCCTTATTAGTTTTTTCTGATTACGAGTTTGAGCCTCATCTGCATGATTCCTCATCACTCTTAAACTCACCCTCGGGACTCCCAAAACATAACGGGTCTTCTTTTAATCCCTTTTCAGACCCTCTAAACATGAAAAGATTGTTGAGCGATGTTGTTGTCTTTCACGCTCATTAAACTGAAATTTGAAGGCATGTATGTCCGACGGTAATTTACCCCTTTTTTGGTGTGGATGGTCAATTGTACGAATAAAGGTATACTCAAGGAGACTCGGTTCTCTGGAAGAGTACTCTCAGGTATGATTTTAACCATTTTTTGGGCCTGAGGGACTAAATTTATGAAAAAGGAACCCCCACGGAGTCCATAGTTAAGCTCTTTTCAGACTCCCTAAAATTGAAAAGATCGTCGAGTGACCTTATTCTTTCA
>JZKD02S1914104.1:331820-382713 GCA_000966675.3 Picea glauca
TCACTACTTTATGTTCATTCAGTTAACTAAATACTAGTTGACTAGTTAACTCAACTAGGTGGCAATTCACTCCCGTAACTACCTGAGAGACTAGAATAGGTGGCAGTTCAATCCTGTAACTGTTGGTGTGTGTCCATATCACTCTAGATAACCAATATGGTGACTTGGTTCACCTCAATTCAAACTCATTGAGTCATACAGAGTATATAATGTGTAAATTATTCATTAATCATAACGGTTAATGAGAATTATTTCCATTCTTTCTTTCCTTCTTCTTATTTTTCCAATTCTCTCTGCAAATGTGTGTATAATTGTTTAACTAGATCTATTTTTTTCAGGTCAACACATTTACATGGTATGAAATCCGACGGACCTCTAAGCAAAAGCTACACCAAAATTCTTTGCAGGTACAAAAGATCGAAGACAACGAAAAGATGTAATTCCAAAAAGAATTCATTCTTACACCTTACAACTATTTTGCATGGAAGGATAAAATAGCCATACATCTCCGATATAGAGGTTTGTATAGGTTAACCATGAATATAGATACAGAACCAACATCATCCATAGAAAAATCCAAGTACTTAAATCGCATGGATGAGGCACTCGGAACAATTTGCAGTCTTATTTCTCCCGATCTCCTTTTTCATATATCTTCCTGTAAGAATCCCAATGTAGCTTGGACCATCTTGGAAGGGCTCTTTGGAAAATAGGATGATATGAGGGGACACATGCTGGAGGTGGAGCTGCTCACATTGGATCCAAAAAGCTTCGAGAATATCCAAGATTTCTTTACAAAATTCAAGGATTTACTGTCGCAACTCAAAGCTTGCGGGGTTGATAAATCAAAGGAGGAGAAACAAATGGTTCTCACCATTCTCTCCAAGCTTGGTCCTAAATTCTCTGTATTTGTATCCACATTCCATACTGTTAAATTCGCCTCTGGAGCCACCTGGAAGATTCCTTCTCTTGAGGACTTTATCGAATCCCTGACACAAGAAAAAACCAAGCTCATCAACATGGGCGCAATCAAAGGACCAAGGGTGCATGCACTCATTATGCATGATGGCAGCCACAAATATCAGAAATCTAAATATAAATATAATTGGAAAGTTCATGCACATACGAAGAAGGGAGGGTACACAAAACCCTTCACCGATGCCTTCGGATCCAAAGGGGAAAAGGGAAGAAAAGGAGAGAAATGCACATACTGTCACAAAGGATTCCATTCGGAATCTGCATGCATGCAAAAACAAATAGATATGATGTCTCAGATACTTCAGAAAAACAACCTTGGAGATCGCATCCCCGAGTGTGCAAAGAAGAAGAAGCCAGAAGATCTGAACTCCAAGAAAGGCAATTCTAGCCATGCCTTGATTGCAATCAACTACTCTCCCGATGCTTGGATTGTAGATTCAGGAGAATCACATCACATGGATGCCTCAGAAGAAATGTATTCTTCTTTGGATTCATGAAAAGGTCCTCCTATTCTGATGGGGGACAACTCTTCTGTCGAATTCATTGGCAAAGGAAGGATTGAACTCACCAATGGAAGCTTTGAGAATGTGTTGCATGTTCCCAAGCTTTCTGTCAACCTTCTCTCTGTGTATCAGATGAAGAATTCCGACATCGGAAAGAAATTCGTATTCACACCAAATTCCATGGACATATATGATGAAAACCAACTCCAGGGTTGCTACCAGTGAGGTAAATCATCAGTCTAGATTGTATACATTTTCTGAATTCATTGAACCTGATTATGCTTTACTTCTTACTCATGCTAATGAAAGTAGTAGGATATGGGATGAAAGGTTTGGACATTTGAATTTCAGATACATGCAACATCTTAGAAAGAACATATTATTTGATGGTCTACTAGAAATCCATTTCTCCAAGGGAGTATGTGAGGGATGTGTTCTCGGAAAACACCCTCAAGAGAAATTCATCAAAGGAAAGTCTCAACAAGCTTCCGCACCTTTAGATCTGATCCAAAGTGACCTCATGGGTCCTTTTCCGCATCCATCGATCATCAAATTGAGGTTTTTTCTCATTTTTGTTGATGATTTCTCACGTTTTACTTGGATCTACTTTCTCGGGAAAAATTTCGAGGTCGTTCAACACCTCAAAAATTTCAAAGCTTTGGTTGAGACATAGTCTGGAAAGAAGATCAAAGTCCTATGAACTAATAACGGGGGAGAGTATGTGAATCATGAGATCCACAATCTTTTCCATGAGGAAGGGATTCAATTGCAGCATAGAGTTCCCTACACTCTATAGCAAAATGGAGTTGTTGAGCAGAAAAACCAATCTCTAAAGGAGATGGCATCTTGCATGTTGCATGCAAAGTCACTACCACAGAGACTATGGGTCAAAGCACTTAACTATGAAACATACATCCAAAACAGATCTCCCCATAGATCTGTCAAGGATAAGACCCCCTACGAGGCTTGGAGCGGCCTCAAACTGGAAGTGGCCCACTTTCACATTTTTGGGTCATGTGCATGGGCCCAGATTCCCTCTGAAAAGAGGAAGGCACTTGATCCACAAAGCATTGAGTGCATTTTTGTTGGATACCCCGATGGTGTGAAGGGATATAATCTTGTTGATCTTTCCTCAGACCGACTCATCATTGAGCATAGTGTCCAATTCGAGGAAAGTGTCTCGCATGTACCTCATCAGTCGCATGCAAACACCTTCACTCTTCCACCTATCCGAGATGATGAGCATGCACATGCTAACTCTTATTCAGACGAGATTTATGATTCATAGGACTCAAATGATTCATATTCAGAGTCAGTATAGTCAGATGCAGAGTCAGAGAATCCATATGTAGTTGCAGAGCCAGAGAAGAGGCCCAAGTGGGCACAGACTACTCTTCAGGATGCAGGGGATCTCATTGGTGATCTAGCCGATACTAGGAGGACTCGATCTGATTTCGAGGAGCCTCCTATTGCACTCACTGCATATTTTCTTGGTTCAGTCTTTACATCCACAGCCTTATGGCGAGGCTATTGGAAATCCCTTTTGGGAATCCGCCATGCAGGAGGAGTACAACTCACTCCTCAAGAACAAGACTTGGGATCTAGTTCCCCTTCCTTCTGGGAGGAAACTTGTCAGATGCAGATGGGCCTACAAGACCAAGGGCGCATTGGATGGATAGATTAGAAGATACAAAGCTAGGATTTTCGCCAAAGGATTTCAGCAGGTTCATGGTATTGACTATGATGAGACCTTCGCTCTAGTAGAGAAGATGGATTCCATACGATTGGCACTTGCCATTGTGGAAGCCAAGGGATGGGAAGTCCATCAAATGGATGTGAAGAATGCATTTCTTCACAATGATCTCTCTGAGGAGATCTACATGGAGCAGCCCCAGGGATTTATGTAGGAATCATCTTTGTTTTGTCGACTGAATAAGTCACTTTATGGCCTCAAGAAGGCTCCGACGGCATGGTATTCCAAGATGGACTCCTACTTGTTGTCACAGAACTTTGTACGTTGTAAATCAGACCCGAATGTATACATGTTCAGGATGGTTGATTCACTTCTACTTTTAGTTCTATATGTCGATGATTTTTTGATCCCCAGTTTCTCGACTTCAGTGATTGTTGCAGTCAAGAGGATTCTTCATGACAGGTTTTTGTTGAAGGGCATGGGTCTGCTACACTTCTTCCTTGAACTTGACATCAGTCAGGATGCATCAGGCATCAAACTGTCTCAAGCCAATTATGCACGAGATCTCCTTGAGAGTTTCACATGACAGACTGCAAGTCTGCTCCAACTCCTTTCCTATCAGTAGTCAAACTTGAGGATAGCGGGGAGACTCCATTGGTTGACAGCACACTATACAGACAGCTAGTGGGGATCTTGTTGTATCTCACACACTCCATACCAGACCTCTCATATGCAGTTGGTGCAGTTTCCAGGTTCATACAGGAGCCGCATGAGCTACATTGGAAAGTTGCAAAGTGTATCCTTCAATACGTACAGGGCACCATCACCTTTGGGATTCATTATGCAACAGAATCTACATTAGATCTCATTGGGTTTATTGATTCCGATTGGGCTGGCAATAGCATTGATTGCAAGTCCAAATATAGTTACTCACTCAGTCTTAGTTTCGGGCCTATCTGTTGGTTGAGAAAGAAGCAAGATACCATTTCTCTATATTCAGCCGAGGCAGAGTACAGAGGGGTAGTTAACATAACCATATAGGTTATGTGGCTACAACATTTTCTCACTGAGTTGGGCATTCAGTTTCATCGACCAATCGTCATCTGCTGTGACAACCAGAGCACTCTGAAGTTCTATAGAGATCCAGTTCATAGGTAGTGGATGAATCACATTGAGATCCACATGCACTACATCCAGTACTTAGTACACGAGGGGATCATCGACTTACATTTATGTCCTTCAGCAGAACAGACGACAAAAATTTTCACCAAGACCTTCACTAAGCATAAATTCCATTCTCTGTGAGGTCGTCTTGGAGTGAAGGACACAGTTGCGTAACAACTGTAGTTCTTATTTTTACATACATTGTAACTTGAGCGGGGGGTTTTCCCATGAGGTTTTCCCTCTTTCCTCACTTTATTTTCAGTGTATCTTTTGTACTTGGGTACCTAACATGGTCTCGTTGTCAGGACCCAATCTTTATTTTCACCATAGTGATGTTCAGGGGGGGTGTTGGAGTTACTTCACACACACCTAGGATTTCTTTCTTCTTAGGTTTTTATTTGTTTATTAGTCATAATTAGTCATTATCCAGTCTCCTATATTTTAGGAGAGAATATTCCACCTGGAGAATATTCTCTTTCAGTTCACACTTCAGTTTGACTAGTTGAGTTGAGTTTAGATGTTGCATTGGGATCATCACCATGCTAATTCGACCTTGCCTTGGTATCATCACCAAAGTGGCGCATTAGCCTTCATTCCTTGAGTTAACTCCTCACTACTTTGTATTCAATCAGTTAACTGAATACTAGTTGACTAGTTAACTCAACTAGGTGGCAGTTCACTCCCGTAACTACCTGAGAGACTAGAATAGGTGGCAGTTCACTCCCGTAACTGCCTGAGAGACTAGAATAGGTGGAAGTTCACTCCTGTAACTATTGGTGTGTGTCCAAATAACTATAGACCACCACTATGGCGACTTGGTTCACCTCAAGTTGAACTCATTGAGTTATACAGAGTATATCATGTGTAAATTATTCATTATTCATAATTGTTAATGAGAATTATTTCCATTCTTTCTCTCCTTCTTCTTTTTCCAATTCTCTCTACAAATGTGTGTATCATTGTTTAGCTAGATCTATTATGTGCAGGTCAACACATTTACATCACACTCGTTAAAATGGTCCAGAAGAACATTCCTGACAGAGTCCATAGTTAATATTTTTTCAGACTCCTTAAAAATGAAAAAATCACCGAGTGATCTTGTCTCTATGACACTCATTAAAATGGTTTTGAATAGATGTCTGGTCGATGCTAGTTTACCCCTTTTTCGAGCCAACTAGACTATCTTCGAAAAAGGTACCCTAGCAGAGTCTCCTTTTATGTTTTTTCAGACTCTCTAAATATGAAAAACACCCAAGCTTACCTTCTCTGGGCTCGTTAAAATTACATCGAAGGACGTTACCATTGTGTGTTTTGTTAACCACATTTGCATACCTATGTATTTGGTCTAAATGTCTTCTCCATGTTGCTCTCAACTGAACCATTTGAAGCATGCCTTATACACAATCCCTATAACACTTTGCCTCTGCGTCTTGACACCTTTGGCCCCTAGAGAATTTTTCCTGAGTGTACTTTTCTTGCATATGTCCCTTTTCCCTGAGCATCCCTGTGTTCCGTGCGCTTGGAACTAGTATGTTTGCGACACTTGATCCTCCTTTGTAATGTAGCATTCTTTTATTCTTTTTCAAGATTTCCAACATTATTGAAAAAGAAGAAAAAAATTAAATATACCCCAAAAAGAGGAAGGGAAAAGTATTTTCTTTTTATTGGCAGCATAATGAGTTTCCCTTGGACAAAGAACATCCTCCCATTTGTTCATCAAGCCCTGGGATTTAATATGACCTTAGGAAGTTTTTCTCACTACATAGAGTTGTGTCCTCCTCCATTTGGTTATTCTTCCAAACATATGGAGAGTTTGTGGTGCCTCCTGCATCATGAAATTATGTCAAAATATCATGTTTCCCAAGTCTCATCATTTGTCGTGCTATTGTCCAAGGGTATTTTTTACCAAGCCTGACTCAACCCATCTGCAGTTTTTCTCTTTCCCTCATGCCCGACCATCCCGAAGGTCCAATCAAGTCTTTTGTTCAAAATCCATGAAGCCCTCAACCTGATCATCAATATCCTCTAGTCCATGACCGACGAGCCATTGAATACCTCTGGGTAGTGAATTCGTACACTCATATTACACTCCTTCCTAAGTTTTGAATATTTTGAAGTTGATGCTCGAGCTCTGAAGACCTCATCTCCAGCCATCAGGCCTTATCATCTTCTAGAATATGGATACTATAAATGTATATCTTTTTGATTTTGAGATGTAGATCCGTTGTGTATTTCTTGCAGCTACACTTTATATAGTTATATGACATGGATCTACAGTGTATTTGATTGGTAGCCATGATTTTATTTCATTCCGAGCATGGGTATGCCCGCCTCGATGAGACAATTGTTATTTTGCAGATGGCACCTCCCAAATTCTGGTCCTTGGGCTCATCGGTTTGGTACGTTGATAAAGATTGGTACTGTATTTCGGCCATCAGATTCTCTTCTGACCTCACACATTAGGGGGCATCTGTTATAACCCTAATTTGCACCAAACATACTTACCTGACATAAGGCCATCCCATATTCCTTCTTTTCCAAGCCAGTAGTGGAAAAATATTCTTTAAAACACCCTTTTTAAAGGCCCACGTGCCCTACTCCATTAATGCACAAGTGTACACACTAGTTGCCTCACTACAGCCCGCGTGTACCTACAAAAGCACGAAAAAATGAAAGTTGTTGACGAAACACATAGCTTTGGTTAAGTTAACTAAACCTTATGACCATGCATGGCCGATCATTCGACCAAATACCTAGCTCCTTATAGCCTATAAAAGAAGGGGTAAGGGTCCCATTTGAAAAGAGGAAAATCATAGTAAAGAGACTATACCCAATTGAGCATTCCCCTTGTCCCAACCTTTAGCCATCCTTGTGCAAAGAGAATTATAAAGAAAAGCAGTTGGAGGACAATTAAAGAGGATCCTAGGACCAATTTCAAGGAGTAGTGTCGATCACATATCGTAAGTTTACTCTTTTGAAGATTAATACAAAAGGAATACTTTTCCTGTCCTACCATATCATGTGATATTGTCACAACTAACCTAGCAATTAGTATATGAAATGCATGTTCGTAGCTTTTTGTTTGTTCATGTGTGAATGTAGGTCATCTTTGGGAGGAGGCTTGCAATCAAAGAGAGAGTGAAATAAAAGGGATCGACATGAAACGAAGGACTCAAGGTAGAGTTACCGGATCTTGTTTTCACCTTTGTATTACATGAATGTGGGGTTTTGTGTTGCGAGAATAGAAAAGAGTAGAAGCCTTTGAAATGGTCATTTTCTGCATGCATGATTAGAGCCCTTGAATGCTAAGTCTGTAGGAGGGATTCCCACCCACAACAAAATAGGGATTCCCACCCACAACACTAGGATAATCCATAGTGGAGTCAGCAATTCTAATTAAGGTATTTTTCCCCTATGATTTTGGGTTGTGATCATAGTAGAGAAAGTCTAAGTGAAAGAGATAACAATATCACCTTAATGGAAAGAACACAAAAAACTAAAGAAAAATAACTACTTAAACTATGAGAAAGTAGGGATAGAGAGGATAAGAGAAAGTGCACCTTGTTCTCCCATTTTATGTCGATCCCCGCTCCAATTCTTCACAGAGCTCTTGATCTTCTATTGTTATCAACTTGCAAGATAGATACAAAACTAGGGTTGCAACTAAAGTAGTTATGCAATCAAAAGAATGTTCATGTTATATGTCGTATTCAAAGTAATAACAAAGATAAACATACATTGAAGACAAAATCTAAGGTAAAACAACTCTTTTATTATCAACAAGTGGAAAAGGTAAGTTACAACCTTGTCCTACCTTCGGCACCTTCTTGAAGCCAACCATTCTGGTTCCTACGAGAATCCTCAAGAATCAAATCAACCGATGTAATCTTCTTTAAATGACTCATATAGGGATAAGGAGACACCCTATATCCACATAAAATGAGAAAGAAGCTATGAAAAAGGAGTTTCCAGACTAAAGGGGATGTTGCTCAAAGAATTATAGGGAAGGGAGGCTTGCTAGATGTTGGAAGCATAAATTTTCACCAAGGGACTTGTCCTCTTATTATCCCTCGATGGTTTTTTTTATATCTTCCCAAAGAGGTTTGGGGAGTTGAATTATTTCGTGTATGGGAAATGGTCATTGGGAAACAAGCCCAACCGAAAAACCCGCCCGAAAACACAAGATTATTTTATTTTTCACAAACTTTGAGGGCATCTATAGGTTGCAGTGAGGAAAGTCGTAGATGTCCATGTGTTGCACAAGGAAAACCTGTGGATATGCTCTTAGGGCATGTTTTTTAAATGACTTTTGAGAGGTATTTTGGGGAAAAGTATAGAAATCATTAGGAAAGGCTTGGGCCATGGCACAAATGCAGAAGTGTGGCATTTTGTGTTATAACACCAGTGATAACAAGCATCCTCTAAATCATACCGAGCATATATGTTTTCGGTATATTCTCCTTGGATGATAGGATATATTATTAATGATGACAAATAATTTTGCGCTTTACAATTCTCTTTTTGAAAACAAATGCATACAAGAATGAAAAACTTGTACCACTGGATTCTTTTCTTTTTTAATAAAAAGGATACCATTACCAAAGCATAATGAAACTACTTGAATGCTAATTAACTACCTCTTTTGTTTCAAAGATGGAAGGAAAGGGTTCAAGAAATGAGAAGCAAACAAACAAGCATATTTATTTTTCTTTTTGATTTACAAAATAAAATAAAAACACATGAATGTAATTTTTTTTCTTTTTGAAACAAGGAAGAAAGAAGGAAAAAATAAAGAAAGTTTTAAGCCAAGACACCATACAAAAGACATTGAATGCAAACAAACAAGGTTATTCTTTCAGTCTACCCAACAAGCCTTATACTAAATAGTATAATAAGATATTTTAATCTTTTATGTACATCAAACATTCAGAACTTAACAAATAGAAACCAAACATAGACTCAGGACAGTCCAGGTGACTGATCAAACCAAACAGTCAATCCTATAAAGGAAGATAAATTTGAAACTTTTCAACTTCACATAGGTCTGCAACTGTTACTAGTGCAACTCGTGGATATTTGTGGGTTCTAGAGATGAAACTTGTGGATGCAAGCAGGATACATAGATGAAATTTGTGGATATCAAGGTAAGTTCATAAAATAAAAGGGGCCACTCAGAAACAAACGGTTTCAGGACTTAGCAATAGGTCTTGTGAGGCTAAAATACTCTATGAAAGACTCAGAACTAACATAAAAGGAAAAAGAAAACAAGCAAGACACCTCAAATAAAATGACCCAACTAGGAGAATCCCTAGTGGAGTCACCAATTCTAATTAAGGGATTTTTCCCCTATGATTTTGGGTCATGATCATAGCAGAGAAAGACTAAGTGAAAGAGATAACAATATCCCCTTAATGGAAAGCAAGGAAACAACTAAAGAAAAATAACTACTTAAACTAGGAGAAAGAAGGGATAGAGAGGAGAAGAGAAAGTGAACCTTGTTCTCCCATTTGATGTTGATCCCCACTCCAATTTGTCAAAGAGCTCCTGATCTTCTATTGGAATCAGCCTGCAAGATAGATACAAAACTAGGTTTGCAACGAAAGTAGTTATGCAATCAAAAGAATGTGCATGTTATATGTCATATTCAAAGTAATAACAAAGATAAACATACATTGAAGATAAAATATGAGGTAAAACAAACTCTTTTATTATCAAAAAGTGGAAAAGGTAAGTTACAACCTTGTCCTGCCTTCGGCACCTTCTTGAAGCCAACTATTCTGGTTCCTACAAGAATCCTCAAGCATCAATTCAATCGATGTAATCTTATTTAAATGACTCATATAGGGATAAGGAGACACCCTATATCCACATAAAATGAGAAATAAGCTATGAAAAAGGAGTTTCCATACTAAAGGGGATGTTGCTCAGAGAATTATAGGGAAGGGAGGCTTGCTAGATGTTGGAAGCATAAATTTGCACCAAGGGACTTGTCCTCTTATTATCCCTCCATGATTTTTTTATATCTTCCCAAAGAGGTTTGGGGAGTTGAATTCCTTTGTGTATGGGAAATGGTCATTAGGAAACAAGCCCAACTGAAAAATCCCCTTGAAAACACAAGATTATTTTATTTTTCACAAACTTTGAGGGAATCTACAGGTTGCAGTGAGGAAAATCGCAGATGTCCACGTCTTGCACTAGGAAAACCCACGTATATGATCTTAGGGCATGTTTTTTAAATGAATTTTGAGATTTATTTTGGGGAAAAGTATAGCAAGAATTAAGAAAGGGTTGGGCCATGGCACAAATGCATAACCGAAAAACCCGCCCGAAAACACAAGATTATTTTATTTTTCACAAACTTTGAGGGAATCTGCAAGTTGCAGTGAGGAAAGTCGCAGATGTCCACATCTTGCACTAGGAAAACCCGCGAATATGTTGTTATGGAATGTTTTTTAAATGAATTTTGAGAGTTATTTTGGGGAAAAGTATAGCAAGCTTTAAGAAAGGGTTGGGCCATGGCACAAATGCATAAGTGTGGCATTTTTTGTTATAACACCAGTCATCACAACCATCCTCTAAATCATATCAAGCATATATGTTGTCGATATATTCTCCTTGGATGATAGGATATCTTATTAATGATGAAAAATAGTTTTACACTTTTATATCATGGTATGCAATATTCAAATCTCTTCGTCCTTGCTCGATGCCATTGTTTGGTCTCGCAAGGATTTTGAGGAAAGAAATTTTCAAGGATTGTAGCACCATGGGTGATTCACCTTATGTTGCTACACCTTGTTGACCAATATCTTATCACGTTCATTCATAAAATTGGGTTTTAAAATTGTGAAAAAATAAGTCAATATATTATAGGTATTGGAGGGGGGGATGCAGGGTACATGGGGTTTTACAGGTATTAGGGGTTATAAAAGCGGTATCTACTAAATATAAGTGATATGTAGTAAAAGTTTGTATTTTTATTTATTGTAAAGATGTATTGGGAGGAGGGTTTAACAAGAGGATTTTGGGAGGTGTTTATCAATATTTAGTGAAATCAAGGGTATTTTTTAATATCCCTTGAACACATGTGTTATGTCACAGGTTCATTGAGTGAAGGCCCTTTGTGTATCACAATGAATATTGAGCAAAAGTATATCATATAGTATACCAAATTGAAGACCCAAAATCCCCTATCTAATGGCATTGATCTCACTACAATTTGGGTGCTTTCTCAAAAGATATTTTCTTTACAATATACATAGTTGTCACTAAACAAACCCTAGAATCATTGATTTTAAATTAGCAATATCTTCACTTTCCAAACTCCAATTTGAATTATTGTTTTCTTGAAATCGATCATTTTTTGACAGGAACTAATATCTACAATTTGTTCCTTTAGATTCTGCACATGAATATATATGAATGGATCTAAGTGTCATGATCCTATTTTTCCTCGTGAAAATATGTGAAAAGAAAAACAATTCTTCCTTTTTGTCCCAAGAAAGAGTTATGGTAGTACTTATTATAATCCTTAACAAAATTGAATCACAATGAAGATATTTGAAAATTTTCAACACTTTATTAAATATTCAAAACCCTTAAGGCAATGAAACAACATATAATGATTCTATTAACAAAATATTAACTTCACATTAACTTACTATTGCGTTGGTTTTGTCACTTGGGTGAGAAAAAAAACAACACTTGCATGCCTATATGAGCCTTCTAGCCAAGAAAAAAGTTTGTGAGTGGGTTAAACAAGCCAAACACATGTATAAACAAAGAAATAAAAGTTAGAAAACATGAGAAACTTAGAACCATGAAAATAGGGACTTATGAGTCCCCTCTTCCTCCTTGGGAGGGATCTTGAGTTCCCTAATGGAGAGCTCTTCATACAATGGAAGAAAATGGAAAATGGTGAAGAACAACAATGCATATTCCCTCAAGAGGTGAGTGGAATGGCCTATTGCAATGGTGCTTGAAGGCTCCAAAGAGAAAAGAGGATTCTCAAGGGAGAATTCTTGCAGCATAACAATACTATGAAGATCTTGGTTTCTTAGTGCACCCATGGCTCTTATTTATAAAATTTATTCAAGGAAAAATGTAATTGGTTCTTGGTGTGAACAAGGGGCCTTTTAGGGCACCCTCTAGTCCTTGACCAACCTCCCATTCAGATTTTGCTCAGATATGAGGATCAAATCATGTTGGGAGCTGGTCCATAAGTGGTTAAGGGGCCAACAAGATCCATAAATGCATCATTCACAAAAATGCTCAGATTTTCATGTACACAGTCATTCACTTGCCACATTATGCATGCTATGGGATTTGTTGGCCTGCGCAAACTGCGCATTGTGTGCGCGCTTCCTTTGGTGAATTTACGCATGTAAATTTTTGACCCAATTGTATAGTTTTTTTCCTTTTGAATGCATTTTAGTGTTGTAATTTGACTAATTGTTGTTGGAATTGATGTGTTTCCTTAACCATTTGCATGCAATGTTACTGATGATTTTTCAGTGATAACAAATGCCCCCTAATGTATGAGGTTAGGAGCATACGTATAGCTGAAATACATCAATGTTTATTTTACTGAGAGTTCCATTGTAATGAAGAGTGAAGATAGGAACTGCAAGAGCGATCCGTAGGAGGGAGAGGGAAAAATATGGGACCCAAACCTTTATCTATGGAAAAAAATAAAATATGTGTACAAATGAGGCGGGCATGCCCCATGCTCATGTCATGTAACCAAAATGTGAGACTATAACTGATGATGTATATTGATGTAGATAATTGCACTACCCTCAGGGGAAGTTGATAATGATAGATGATAGTTTTGAATGGTGAATGTACTCTGAAGTGAAGCAAGGAAAAATGTAAGAAGTGTCGATGACTCGTAGGAATGGATGGCCTAACAAATTCAAAGGTCTTCAACTGGTATGAAAAAATTGCAATAGTCGCATAGTAAGACCCACCATAACACGAGAGTTTGATGAAGTCGAATGTTATGGGGGTCAAGGAAATCAGAGAGTAATGATGATTCTCTCTGTGTCATTCGAGACTCCTCATTGTGATGGTAATGAGAGTCAATATACTTCTTCCCTTCTAGAAACTGTTGATGTTGATAGAAAGGGAGACGCGACTCCAAGAAGAAAAGGGCTTCCTGAAATCCACTGAGATGAGATTAGGTACAGACATGTAACATGAACGAAGTCAATATGCGATGAGACTCAAGACTGCCCATGGCTGGGGAATATTGAAGGATGATTGGCAACAACCGTAAAGCTGTACCTAGTGTCAGGGGGACGACTAGATATGGGGTTAAACTATGCTAGAGGCTAACAAAGTGGACAAACTCAGAGATCATGGGTACATGGACTTGGTATACTCGGGGTTCATGAACGATGTCAAAATGAAAAAAAAGAGTGGATGCCCCAACCTAGGGCAACACAGGTTGTGTTTCTAGGGAAAAAGAAGGTCATTAAGGGTGATGACAAAAAGATAAGTAAATGGTGGAAACAAAGGGTTTTTACAATTACCAAAGAAATAAATAATAATTTGGGTTGAGTATACAGATATAGAAACAGGTGCCCCAATGAAAGGTGGCTTGTCTTGTAAGGGCACAAGTTGTCAAAGAGAACTGGTGGATGGTGGGGGCCCCATTGGTGGGTTTCTGTATGAGGTGAACGAATGGAGGACAATCTACAGATGGGAAAACTGATGGTGGATGAGATGAATGGCTAATGATACTGCGGGGGTGCAGTCAAATAGAACCAAGATGATATGACCTGGGAGCCCATTGGGAAATCTAGTAGTATGATGAGAAGAAGTATGGGTTTCATTCTTGGAAGGGTGTAATACTATAGGGACTCCCATCCCTAGGGGGTGAAATTGGCATGAGTGTCAAGTGGTAAAAGGGAACTATAAATGGGACAACTCATGTGGTGGAGAGTGCTACCGGGTGACAATACCAAAATGCAGTAGAGGTGATGGTACTGCAAAGCCGAGTGTAAGGACCCTAAAGGTGAATGTTAGAGGGTGTGACTGGGAGATGCAATTTATTTACAGGGGGGATAATTACTTGCCAGTGTCGAACATATACCTAAAGGGGCTGCGTCGCTTTGATGAACATGGACATGCACACAGAAAACCCAAATACTTGACGTGAACAATATCAGATGATAGAGAACATATCTCAACTTATTTGATAAAATTTGAACATGACCATGCGTACCTGAACGTGACATGAGAAAAATTCCCCTATGGGGCCAAGTTCAGATGATGGTCCAGGGAATGTGAATGTGTAGATGGTGGGACCAAGATCCCATGGATGAGAATGGATCGAAAAACGGAGGCTCTAGGCTCCTATAACTAAGTGTGGAAGTTTTAAAAAAGGGACTATATATGGCTGGTGGACCCATAATTCCACCTCATTTGTACACGTTGTTGTATCTGAGTTGACGAGAGAATTCTGAGGAGATTTGGAGATTACGGGAGCGTGATTCAGCCGATCCAGGAGTGGTGAGAGACAATTTAGTGGTCCTATCCTCTTCAATCATGTGAATTTTGTAGAATGTAGATAGGGGGTGTACGGAGGGTCGTACATGGGTGTTTTTTGGATAGGGGCCCACCAGTGTGCAGGAAAAGGAGGAATACTCACGTGCATATGCACATGCATAGTTCTTTTTCCCACGCATAGTGTGTTGTTGTGCTCGACAAAAATGCACATGTGGGCACGAGGGAGGGAAATACAAGCATGCATGATATGTGCACCTGTTTGATTGACAACTGGGCACTGTGTGCAGCTGTACAAAGAAAATGGAGGCACATGTGTGCACCTGTCTAGGTGACAGCTGCACACATGATGTGTGGTTGTTTCTCATACAACTGATCATTAGTGTGCAGTTGTGCAAAGAACATGTGCACACATGTGCACACCTGTATGGGTGAAAGCCATGCACTGGAGGCAAAGATAAGGGGCTTGGAATTTTTTGAATTGTTGATGCTTTTTATGGATAATGAAGGCTGACCAAGTGTTTTTGTGTGGATGTAGGTGATCAACATAATCCAAATACTATGATGCTCGTGCACTGGAGAGAGAAGGACTGGGACCGTCTTTGAGGCAGTGAGAGGGAAATGGGTGTGCGTAGACACTTGGCAGCCTGCGGTTTTCTCAAGTTCTTCGACTGCCCGCTAATACGGTCGTAGTATTTCCTACTTCAATATATGATTTCTATGTGTAGCACTGATTTGCAGTGCTTCATCATGAGAGGACAACAACTGACATTCTCAACTTTTGAGGATGTATACTCTTTGACGAGGCTCCCATTCTGTGGGATGGACCTTCCTATGGATCTCTAGTTGTCAGGGGATGAGCGAGTGGGTGGATTGGTGTCTTTCCACTTCATAGGGACACACCCGATGTCATTTTCATTCATCCGGATCGAGTTTATTGAGGACCTCCTAAAAAATTGCATTGCCGCTATGGTGTTGAGGATATACAGATCCTTGGGGACTCATCGGATCACTGGAGGTCAGCTAAGGATCGTGGAGAAGGTCCTTGATGGGGACCTTTTTTCGTGGGGGCTTATGTTGCACACCAGGATGTTGGGGCAGATTAACTAGTGTCGTAGATCCGACTCTGGTGACATTGCCTTTGGGTCAATTCTAGTGGCCTAGTTTCTAGAGAGGGTGCCTCTATTGCACCCTAGGATTTTTCTGGAGCCTGCGGGGCCGTGAGAGTTGTGGATGATGCAATGGGCCATTTTTTGAATCGACATGGGGGTGGAGAGGGTGGGCATTACTTCATGGCCATAGTGGCATGCATGTGGCAACAAGTGCCATAGGTGATACTAAGGTATCCATATAGTGGTATGGAATATCGACAAGAACCTGACATGATGCTTCCTCCTAGGGAGGATTGGGATCAGAGAGGTATGTTATTGTATTTATGTTTTATGATTTTGATAGCTAGCATTTGATTATATATGTATATATGGATGATGACTCTATATTTGGTGTTGTTTTGCAGATGTGGGATCCCGAGGCCAAGAGGTAGAGATGGTCGAGGAGCTGGCTCATTGAGGACCAGTGTGACCGTCGTCGGTAGAGATGAGGGAAGGGAAGATGAAAATACGAGATAATTTTGGTGTTGGACTAGCTCATGAGCCGCAGGAAGAGGCCGGGGCG
Source organism: Picea glauca (assembly GCA_000966675.3). Taxonomy (NCBI): domain Eukaryota; kingdom Viridiplantae; phylum Streptophyta; class Pinopsida; order Pinales; family Pinaceae; genus Picea; species Picea glauca. Next base: position 348,342 of record JZKD02S1914104.1, read on the forward strand.
ATGGTAGAGGACCTGCACCTCTGTTTCGAGCAGGTGTTGCAGGGTGTACCTGACGAGGAGGTCCTGGAGTAGTGTGTGAGCGTACCAGTGGAGTGGCGGACCCTGATCCACCGAGAAATTGTAAAGGTGGAAACGATGATTGGTCGGCTGCCCCCTAGACCTGGAGGGTCCCCAACCGGTGGGGCACCTCTAGCAGACAAAGGACCCGGGGGGGAGCTCTGGGGGCACCATGAGTGCCGGGGTTATGTATTTATAGGCTCAAGAGCCCATTTTCTATAGGGCAGTTGATACCCATTTTGTATAGGGTAGGGGGTACCCATTTTTGTACCTACAGGGGTGAGGGAACTCACTGGCCTACAGGAAGTGTATTTGTATTTTTGTAATCATTTGATGACACTTTGATGATTATATATATATGGATATACATTTTTTGGATCATTTGTATCTTCATGTTTTTTTCTATTGATGTTTATGATGTATTTGCTATGTGTGGGTGACAAATGTATGATGTTTAGGTATAAAATGATGTTTTAATGTGATAAATACCAATCTAATACTAGGTTAGCCATGTTACCTTCTATTTTATTAAATTGTCTTGGAATATGTGTAAATTTGATTGAATCAAAGTTGTGAGATAATAGTCTAACTTGCAGGTATTTACGAAAGAGGCAAGGATAATGAACATGATATACATTATTCAGTTGTAGGATGACAAGATGGGAATCTAATAGAACACTAAGGTGACAAATGTGGTGATTACTGGCATCAGTGAGGAGACCAATGACGACGTCGTATTCAACTTAGTTGTTGGTGGTCGAGCCCAAAAATATGCCACTAGAGTGGAGCAATGCATGTGAGGGGGTATAGAGGGCCCAAGCGACCAAAGCGAGATTCTGGGTCTAGAGGCTGGCACCGTCAACGTAACTGATGTGGTAGGATGATGGATGATGCATCTTTATTAACATGGATGATAGATCAGGCATGAGGAATGGTGGTGGAAAAGAAGACTAAAAACTCTACGAATGTGTACAAAGAAAAACCTAAACTAGAATGGCTACACTTAGGCATAAAACTTCTTTAGGTACAACCCATTGATGGGTTATTTGAGAGGGTAGCCTTCTGGAGGGGCTAGGATGTATGCACCATTAGTGAGGTAGTGTTGGATGATGTAGATTACATGCCATAATGACTCAAATTTCCCATGTTCGAGGGTATCATGGGCAATATCGTAGGCTAATACAAGATCCCTTTCGCTGAATGAGCGAAGGTTGACATGGAGGTCGAAGGTGGCTTTGGACAGTTTTTTAGCTGCCTCATTGTTCTGTAAAGAATATCGACGATCTTCATCCAACGAATCTAAGGTCAGTAGGCGCTTCTCCATTGAAGCAGTTTCGGGTAATAAATCAATGACAGTGTGTAATATGGGGATTTCGCACTTGATAGGGAGGGTGTCTTCGATCCCATGGACGAGGTGGAACGGTGTAAAACTGGTGGCAATTTTGACTGCCGTGTGATAAGCCCATAATGCAGAAAACAACATATAATTTCATTTGGTCTTATCTTTGTTGAGGGTACATTGTAGCATGGTTTTGAGGACTTTTTTGATAACCTCAACCTATCCATTGGAATGAGGGTATTATGGGGAGGAAAAGTCATGGAAGAATCCTAACTTTGAGGAGAGTTCCACAGAGATATCATTCTTAGATTCTTTACCGTGATCAGACACTAATTGTAGTGGGACTCCAAATCAGGTAATGGCGTGGTTGAAGAAAAAATGTGTTGTTGTGTCAGTGGTATTATTGAAAGTGGTAATGGTTTCGGCCCATTTGGTAAAGCAATATACTACCATGACAATATATGTGTCCATTACTAGATGGAGGATGGAAAGTCATGAAGTTTATGCCCCATTTTCAGAAGGGGTTGGTGATGATGAATGTATGTAGAAGAGATGGTGGTGCTCGTGCTTTGTTTTCATAAAGTTGGCATTTGGCGCATCGTTTGACAGTGTGGATGAAGTCACGAAACAACATGGGCTAGAAGTACCCTGCACAAATGATTTTTTGGGCAGTGTACATACCCAAGAGGTGACCACTGCAAGAGCCACTATGGAAATCATTCAAGACTCTGTCAGCTTTGTCGATGGTCAAACATTGATCAAGGATGGTTTCGACCCCACATCGATATAGAACATCTCCAATGAGGAGATATCGAGGGGCCTGATGGCTAATTCATTGATGATCTTCTTGATAGATATGAGACCCAGACTTTTGTGTCTGCATGTAGACAAGGAGTTCTACATATGAGGGGTCATTGGAGGGGATGCAGAATAGGTGTTTGTCGGGAAAATTTGTGTTGATGGGGGAAGTTGTGGCATCCGAGGGAAAAATCGTAATGACTTCGGTGAGGACAAGTGCTTTATTTATTTCGGGAGTTGAGAAATCTAGGTCGTATTCCTGGAGGATGATGATCCATCGAGTAAATTTTCCATTAATTTTTCATCGACTAAGCAAGTACTGCATGGGGTTGGAATCGGCGACGACCTTGGTCATTCAAAGAAAGATAGAATGGTGCAACTTTTGGACTGCAAGGACAACTACTAGGGAAATTTTCTCATCATGATTATATTTCAAGGGTGGCCCTAAAATATTTTTACTGATTTAGTAAATGACATGTTCATGCCCATCATCTCTAATTGGATGAGGACTCCTACTAATGATACGGCTGAGGCTGACAAGTAGAATATGTAATCGCTATCATAGTATGGGAGAATAATCAAAGGGGAATTTGATAAGGTGGATTTTAAATCATCAAAATTTGTTTGACCATGTTCATCCTATCGAAATAGGATATCATGATGCAGAAGGTGGAGGAAACCATGTGCGCAAGTGGTGTAGTCTTGGAAAAAACAACATAAAATGTTGGCTTTACCTTGCAAGCTCTGCAATTGGTGTAAATTACTAGGTGGTGGAATTTCTATGATAGCTTGGACCTTGAGGGGGTCTATCGTGATGTCATGTTGGGAAACAATGAACCCAAGGAGGCCTCCAATCGTGACGCAAAATATGCATCTGAGGGGGTTCAAGCGGATATTATATTGGCGACATCATTGGAAAACGATGAGTAAATCGTCTAAATGATGAGTTCACTTTTTGGATTGAGCAGTGAGTTCATCCAAATAAGCAAGGATGATGCAAGAAAGATCATGGAAAACATAAGTCATGGACCATTGGAGTGTAGCACCTGTGTTCTTGAGTCCAAAAGGAATGAAACAGAAAGCAAAGGTACCCCAAGGGGTAGTAAAAGTGGTTTTATACTGATCTGCTGGATGGATTTGGATTTGATTGTAGCCAGAGAACCCATCCATAAAGGACAATGCCTTATGGACAACACATTCATCGATAATTTAGTCGATGAAAGGGGTTGGGAAGTTGTCTTTGGGACAAGCATGGTTGTGATTGTGAAAGTCTGTGTAGACACGAATAGTGCCATGTTTCTTGTTAACCGGGACGGGGTTGGAGACCCATGAAGTGTATGTAATGGGGTAAATGAACCCGACAGAGCGTAACTTGTCAATTTCATCTTTGATAGTCGCAACTTTGGATGGGTGAAGAGGGCGTTGCTTTTGAAAAATTGGGGCGACATCTGGACAAGTGTCGATTCAATGTTTGACTATAGACAGATCGAGGCCGGGCATATCTGTATATGACCAGGCAAAAATGTCCCAGTATTCCTGAAACAGAGCTTTATAAGCAATGAGTTATTCAGGGGAGCATGCGGCGCCAATGGTGATTTCTTCTATGATTCCTTGTTAAATGGAAATGTCAATTTTGATGGTGGGGGAGATGTTGGCCATGTTTCCTTATTCAAAAGTATCTGGGATAGGGATAGGGTTGTTGAACCAGTCTATATGACCCGAAGGAATAAAATCCTTGGTTTCGATTACGCATATGGAGGATGGGGTAGGAGGATGAAAAGCCTCCTGTGAAATAAAAAGTGCTCAATGATGGAGTGCATTCCATGGGAAATCAGGGGTAGTGAGTTCCTCCAGGATATCTTCTTCGTAGTGAAAAATGTGAGAATGCAGGGGATCCTGGAAGGTGACCAGGGGAACGGTTAATGGGAAAGCATTGGTTTCATCAAGTGGTGAGGACGCAGATGGGATATCATGTACAAGGTGAGAGGGACCACTGGACATAAAGTGAATGTCTCGATACTATGGATGGTGCCTCGTTCACGCAGGTACTGACAACAAAATGTAGTGAATATCAGTAATGTGAGCCTCAGTAGAGAGTGGTCGAGAGGGATCTGGTCCAGATGTTTGGCGTACTGTGGCTAATGTTTGGAAAAATTGAGGTAGAGATGGGAAATGATGAGTGTAATGGCCATATTTTGAACAGATGGCACAAGCGAATTTGGTTCACAACCCTTTGTTGCTGGAAATGGAGGATTCCCTAGTAGTAGTGGATGTACTTGGTGGAGTGGCGAGCAATGTGGTTGCTCTAGGGAGTTGGACCAAATTGCCTAACTCGGGAAGAGTAGGGCATCAATTAGTGGGGTTCCCTTCTCTTCCGCATAGTGTGAAAGGAGGTTGAACTCGAGGAGGAAATGGAGTTGTGGCCTCTTTCTTATTTATTCTGCCCTTAGTAGTGACAATGGTGTCAACAGTGGGGGCGAATGGTGGTGTGGCAGGAGCATGTACTAGAATCTACATTGGTATTCCCTCTGTATGACGAGGGAGAGATGGTTGAGGAACCATCGCAGGTGGATGTAGATACCATACAAGGATGGAAAAAACCATGTTAGGAAGAGTAAGGGTTGAAGATACCTGGAACGCTTGGACTCCAGGTGGGGGGTAGAAGAAGGGAATTTGGGTAATGGCTTGGGGGACTATCTCCCAAACTAGGATTTTCCCCTAGAGGTGGGGAAAATATGGGATAAATGGTGCAGTGGGTTTCTCAGGGAATACCTAAGGTAATAGTTCTCCAATTGGTAGAACTTTGATGTGGGGAGGTGTCTCAATGGGAGGATTAGTGTCTCTAATATATGTTCCATTAAAAGATACTACACAGACTTGTGTTGAAGGGTGTAGGAGAGGTGGTGCTCCATGATATGACCCTAGCAAGGATCGGTCCTTGAAAATGTCGGAACCCATGTCAATGACTGAATAAGCATCTAAGCTAGTGAAAACAAGGGGAAGAATGTTATCAATGTTGGTGGAATGATTAGGCTCGTATTGTGTAATCTGATCGATGGTGAAAATTTTCCTATTGTGGGGGAACATCATTGTTTGAAAGACAAAAGAGGCTACCGCCTTCATAGCGTACATGTATATTCCTTCAAACAAGATATTGTAATCAAGTAGGGCGTCGATAACTTCAATGTTGATGAGGATGGTTTTTCCCCCGAGTTCCACATGGACATTTTGGAAGATCCCTTCAGGGGACGATGATCAACCGTCATAGGCTCTCAGGGTGATGGTCGATGGTACTAGCTCAGGTGAGACAATTTTTTTCCTTACTACTTTGTACATGATGCATGTGGATGCACCTCTATCGATAATACACCGATGAACTGTGATTTTTTGGATTCTTACTGGTATTTGAAAAGCTACCAGGGCGGGGAGGCATGCCTATCCACTCTCTAGATAAAAGGTAATAAGTATAGTATCTGCTGGGTCGACTTCCCCCAAGGCAAAAAGCAAGGATTTTCGCTCTATTGCATAGGTTTGGAGGACCTCCAATACAGACATGGCTGCAGACGACTGAGCTAAGTCGTCGACCAGACTGTACTTATGGGTTTCCCTAACATGAGGGTCATGTACATTCTGTTGTAATGACATACGAGGTATACGAGGGTTTGGTTCAGTGTTAGGGCATGGAATCATAAATGGTGGTACATCTGTAGATGGAGCCATTTCTGAGGTGGTTGAGGTATATTCAGGGGGAACATCGTATTGGTGATCATGTGTTTACAAAATAATTTCTTCTTTGATGGTAAGGAGGATGTTGCGATCAACCAGATTTTCAGGTGGAATGGGACATGGGTTTTGATACTGCCCCATTTGGGGTGGAGCAGGGTGTACTTCCTGTTGGTTATTCATCACACCTTGGTGTGGAATAGGGTTTTGTAAAACAGTCGAAGGTGGTTATTGCAAGTACTCTTGTGGGGCTTGCTGAGGGGCAGGCGACACTGGAGGACATTGTGCATTCATGGATTCTTTCATCTGTTTGAAGTCGACAAGTTGGGGGAAATGGTGTGTATAATGTCCATACTCACCACAAAGAGTACAAGGGAAGTTTGTCTTAATAATTTTTTTGTTCTTCCCTGGTCATTTGTTGTTATTATCCTCATGGGGGTTCTGATTGCCCCAACGGGATGGTTTTTTTGGGGGTTATTTCCTCCTGGTCTCGGGTTATTATTATTTCGGTTTTCCCCTTTATTATTGGCATTATTTGGCTGATAGGACGGATTTTTCGTATTCAACTGTTCAAAAGTATGAAGTTGTTGAATGGGAGAGGGTTGAACAAAGTTAACACCGACATGTGGTTGTCCATGTGGAGGAGAAACTAGTTGTGGATGACCAGGAAATGGAAAGTATGGATTGTTTTGTGGAGACGATCCATATGGCATACAGGAATTTGAAGTACCTCCACAATTTTTATGGTCACATGTAGGGGTTGGGGGTTGACCCTCATTTAACTGAGGGACCAGATGCATTTGGGGTACCGGTGGGGGTCCCCCCAACGACTGAGGGGGAACAAAAAGATATGACTATTGGTGAGTGGGGGGAGGGTAATAAGATGAACCACCATATGATTGCGGATATTGAGGTGCACCATAAATCGATGACGATTGGTTGTAAGGGTTGTGATGTGTCATGGAACTAATCAATCCATCCACAATGTGGGACATCCCAGGTTTGTCCTGGCCAAATGGTATGGGTCTGGGTGCATCAGGTAATACTATGTACAAGTAACCTAATTGAGCATAGATGAGGTCAAACTGTTATGCCTTGTCGATGGATTCCTCTTCTATTTGAGGAAATGTGGATGTTACATCCTTGGCAATAACTGAGACAAGTGATTTGAGAAACCAATCAAGACATTGTTATTTGGTGGTTTTCGCTTTACACAAACTACGGTGTTGATGCCATTCATGGATGTGATCGAATATATGGATAATAGTACTTTGTTTAAACTTCAAGAGAAGTTCTAAGCCAATATCATGATGAATTGGTAGTTGGAAAAAGGACAAAAAGGCCTTGTCCAAGTATTCAAAGGTCGTATGGGGCCTTGATTTTTTGTCTACATACCATTTGGCTAAGGAACCTGTGAGAGTTCGTTGAAACAAACTTAAGAGGATGGAATCATCCATGATGTTGTTTGAAGAGCACCATAAGTGGAAGGTCATAACATAGTTGGCGAGATCGTCCCCTATTTTTCCTTCAAACTTTGGAATGTTTGAAGGAACGTTTTTAGGCATATTGGGCCAAGTGGGATCATACAAAATGGGATCATTCGTGAGTTTGGTTAAATCAAGAATGTTAAGGGATGCCAAGTATGGAATAGGGATATTTGGCAGAGGATTAGTTCCAGCCATCATGTGAGTAGGTGGTGGACCTGTCCCTTGAGAGAGATTTGGTGGGGTTGTTCTTCTCCCTTGAGAAGAAGTTTTCCCCCCGCCTCCTTGTGAAGGAGAACTAGTGGATGGATGGCCTTGGGAATTGGACCTAAGAAAAGTGGAACCGAGTAAAGTTGATCCCAAAATAGTATCACTCATGGGGGTGTGAGATGGTTGAGCCAGCAAGTTGGAAAGACTGGGGACTCCTCCTAGAATATGAGGAAGATTTTGCAAGCATCTGGAATGATGGGGATTCTGTGGGTCCCCTATGGTTTCTGACTAGCAAAGTGAATGTGTGCAAATGGTGACAAGAGAGAAATAAATGAATAAGAGATTTGTATAATTTGGACCTTCACAAGATAGTGTAACTCACAATTTCATGTAATCAAATGAGCATCATACATAAATCAATTGTAAATAAGAAAACATGTGGATAGGTGGATTTTTTCTACGTGGGGGAACAAATAAAAAAAAAATGCTTGTATTCTAAAAGCTGTATCATCCTTCCTCTCAAATAGCACTGGGCCTTCCAAAAGCACTCAAAAATGGGGTCTGAAGCCACCGGGAGGGAAACTAGTGAAGGTTGAAATAATCATTTATAATGAGGGGTAGAGGGTGCATATCCTGAAAGAGCTGTCGATATTTCCCAATAGCCACACTAAATCGGATCAAGGTGGGATTGCAGCCCACATATGACACCTGGGTAGATGTCCTAAATTTTGGTCACTAGGTACCTTACTCAAAGTGCGACATTTATATTTGTGGCTTCAAAAATGGGTCACGGGATGGATGCCCTTCCAAGAGTTGGGTGACTCAAGGAGGGATGCGCAGAACAACCAGACCTCGGCCTTCAACCCTTCATAGTTATATCCCTTCCTTATGGTGTAGGAACACTTGACTTGAAGGATTTGAAAGTTCCCTATTTCTCAACTTATATGTTTGAAAATGTGAGAACCAGATGACGAGAGGGTTTTTGGATGCCTACTCCCGAGATCCTACCTAGACTAAAAAACTTATTTTTTCACCTTCTGTGGAGGAAAAATTAGTGAGTTTTTAGAAAAAATTTAGATGTGGTGGGATGAGAGATTGAGGGTGTGAACCAATCTCGTTTGAATTAATGGGTGTGGATAATTTCCAAAAGAATTAGTGGGACATTTCAGAATTCCTTTGGAGAAAACCTACTTCAACCTCCACTATTCAAAATAGAAATTATGTGTGCGGGGAGTGACTTTGTGTGCAAGCAAGTGAGAAAGTGTGCCAAGTTTTTAATAAGTTAGGTGTGAGATTGCAACATGTGGACTTCCTGTGGTCCTTACAAATCTTCTTTACCTAGCTGACTATATGTCATTGGTACAACTTTGTGGAATTTTAAAATCCCTAAAGAAATAGAAATGTGGACATATGGGTCCTTTACAAATCCTTTAAACTCCCTGAATGTTGTTTACACTAAGAAATCTTTGAAAACTATCCTATATTGCAAGCATGTGGGCATGTATGGGCTCGTTACTTTGATGTTTAATATTCCCTAGATTGTGATGTAAACTAAGAAAACAATTTTAAGAAACTATCCTAAGTTTGCAACATGTGGGAATGTATGGGCCCTTACAAAACTTTTAAGATGATTTCAAAAAACTGAGAGGAACCCTAGGGGAATTTTGTCCTCTCATAAAGATTTTTGTTAAGGGAGATGAAATGTCCCTTTAACCACCTTTCTGATTCTCAAGATCACACTAGGGTGCTAGAGAAGAGCATACTCAAGGGTCAAAGTTAACTTCTAGTCCCAATGTAAGTGATTTATGTACGATAGCAATAATCTCAACTTAAAAGTTTACAAGCCAAACAAGCCATCCATGTGGCAACCAAAGCAAAAGAGGAGAGTATTTGGTTATTTTTACCCCATAAGTGCCTATGTTAGCTAATATTTCATATGGGAAAGGACTCTAAGTGGAGTGTATTTTCCTTACAAAGTGCATGAAAGAAACAATATGAAGGATAGGGGCCTTCAAATCATCATAAAAACCCTTACAATTTTGAAAAACTGGAGATATACGTGGGTTACAACTCTCATAGGTGCGAAGTGGGTGCATAATGCGTAGTACAAATAAGTCTGTGGCACACACAGTGTGTAGAGTGCACGTTTCTGGGAAGAAAAAACTGTGCACTTCCTATCACGCGTTGGGGGAGAAATTTCCAAGTGAAATACTCCTTCCCCAGCTCTGAATTTTTCCTTTTGCAGGTTGGGATATGCCGGTTTTGGTACTTGCAAGACAAATTAATTAAAAATGAGTTCTCTCTAAGCTCAAATACGGTGGAATTTGATATCGATCCCCAGTATGGTCGCCAATCTATTGTGATGGTTTTGTCACTTGGATGAGAAAAACAACAACACTTGCATGCCTAGATGAGCCTGCTAGACAAGAAAAAAGTTTGTGAATGGGTCAAACAAGCCAGACACATGTATAAACAAAGAAATACAACTAAAACAACTAATAAATAAAAATTATAAAGCATGAGAAACTTAGAACCATGAAAATCAAACAATGACCAACATAATGCTACCAATGGATCAATAGATTAGTAGGAAAAACATTGTAGAGAAAAATAGGGACTTATGAGTCCCCTCTTCCTCCTTGGGAGGGCTCTTGATCTCCCTAATGGAGATCTCTTCATACAATGGAAGGAAATAGAAAATGGTGAAGAAAAATAATGCCTATTCCCTCAAGAGGTTAGTGGAATGGCCTATTGCAATGGTGCTTGAAGGCTCCAAAGAGAAAACAGGATTCTCAAGGGAGAATTCTTGCAGCATAACAATACTATGAATATCTTGGTTTCTTAGTGCATCCATGACTCTTATTTATAGCATTTCTTCAAGGAAAAATGTAATTGGTTGTTGGTGTGAACAAGGGGCCTTTTAGGGCACCCTCTATTCCTTGACCAACCTCCCATTCAGATTTCACTCAGATATGAGGATCCAATCATGTTGGGAGTTGGTCCATAAGTGGTTGAGGGGCCGAAGAGATCCATAAATGCATCGTTCATAGAAGTGAACAACTTTTCTTGTACACAATCGCGCACTTGTGGAATTGTGCATGCTGGGGGATTTGTTGGCCCACGCACACTGCGCAGTGTGCGTGTGCTTCCTTTGGTGAATTTAACCATGTCAATTTTTGACCCAATTGTATAGTTTTTTGCTTTTGAATGCATTTTAGAGTTGTAAGTGGACTAATTGTTACTGACATTGATGTATTTCCTTAACCATTTGCACGCAATGTTTCAGAATATTTTTCAATGATAACACTTACATTCACTTTCCTCTTTGAGGGGGAAATCCCCTGATGAGATACAATTCGATTTAATGTGTTGATACATGATTCATAAGGATGAATCCATCCTTATTTATGACTAGCTAGAAATCCCTAATGCTAACTATCTAGTGGACCTTATTTAATAATGTCACATTACATTACTCCATGGTAGCTACCTAGTGGGCCTTATGTATGTTATGAGGAAAATCTCTCTATGGCATGGGGTAAACCACAACAAATGAAAATGAATGCATAAATAAACTATAATATCAAGTATTCTATATAAAAAGATATGCTAACACAATAAGATAAAGAACCTACCTCATCCAGACCTTCAATGAAGTCCATCGTTGAGCACCTGACTCAAATCAATACACCTACAACTTGTCCTCAACAACCAAGAAATGTAAGTATACAGTGATAATATATAAAGTTATCACATTCAATAAAATAATCCATCAATATTCATAATAAATATTCCCATGGAATAACAATTCAAATATTTGCAAGACATTAATTAGACGAGAACAAAGTATTTCTATTAAAATGTAATTAACAGAAGTGTATGAATTACAAATTTCAGTCTCGGCATGGTTCAGAACCGAGAAACTGAGTCCCTTCCAAATGAGCCTCCACCAAAGGAAAGATCATATAAGAGAGACAATGAGGTTCTCAATCAATTAGGGAAGAGCTTGGGGGTTGAACAATGTGTTCAGACTTAAAAGGATAAAGGGATGCAGACTCAATATGAAGTGAATAATTTATCTAGAGTAACTTTTCTCTCAAAGTTGAATTCTTCTCCTCTCTTTCAGATCTTGGATAGAGCCCATTTATAGCCTTCAAGTGAAACTGAAGGGATGAGTCGGAACGTTTCTGGTATATTGAAGGTCAAGGATCATGGATCTTGTGATGTGACATGGAAACCCAACACCATTTTTTAATTTTAGGTACAAAACCCGATGTACGCAGGTTGTAGTGGTGCAACCTATGTATATGTATGATGTATAACTTTCAAGGCATGTATATGTGGAAAAATACTATTTTTATCTCTAGGAACTACAAATAGGGACTTTAATTCTGCATAGGTAGATGGAAAAAGGCCCTCTGAGAAAATTTTCATAGGGTGAGGAAAATATTGCTATAACATATGCCCCCTAATGTCTGAGGTCATAGGAGTATCTACGATGGTCGAAATACATTATAATACCCATAAGTGGATCAATGGAGACCCAACTGGATGAACTAGTTGCTCATAAGAATATTACAATCTATATTGACTTGGCACACATGGATGCCAATTTGAATTACACTGCAGATCCATGTGAAAATATACCAAACAACTGGTCATTGACATGAATAGGAAATACAAAGGTGGCTACACACCAAAGGCTTTCAAAGTCACGAACAAGGCCCAGTAAAACCAGTCTCAAAATCAATATGAAGATATCTGTATACAATGGAGTAAAATTTGATCTCCCATGGTCACTTAAGTCACATAGGTATTGGTCCAATGAAAGATAGTAATAGCTCAGGAAAGTTGTGACTATGAACTGATGTCTTCAAGTCTTCTACATGATCCGCTAAAGGTGCAAGTCTACATTATGTGAATAAAGGAGTTGAGGTTGAACAAAATGAGACTTCGTTTGATTATCGATCATTAAGGTATACCGTTAACAAATGCGAGACAACCTATCGATAATGAAAGTAGGTATCAAGGCACCAAGTACATTATTACCAGTGTGAATAAAGGAGTTGAGGCCGAACACTTGAAGAATCCATAGATCGGGAAACATTGATGTATTCCCAACTGTCGATGGCAAGAGAACCTTCTCTAATGAATGCAAGCCTCTAGGTACTCATAGGACTCTAGGTCTCATTTCCAGAATAGATGAGTTGATGTCAATGGAAGGAGACCTGCTGAAAGGACAACATTAAGGCATCTCTCATCATTCAACATGAGGTACAAAGGAGGATCTTGATGATTTGGTGGAAATCGAATGAAGAACATGCTCACGAACCAACAACCCTGTGCATCTTTCGCGTGTGCCAGATGCAAGAGGTACATGAAAAATACCCTCTGAATAACAACCAATAAGGAAAACTATTGACAAAGGTGAGGAAACCGCCAATAAGGCTAATGAAATCTAAGACATTGCACAAATCCCAATGTGTGAATAGATTTCTTGCCATTGAACACAAGGGAAATCCCCCAGTTAGCGACCAATGATGAAATGTCAACTGTTGGGTTCAAGGTTACCTACCAATGATGAAAGTAGGACTAGGGTGCATGGTAGGACTACAACTTCATGTAACTCTGAGACAAACTCAGTGTATGGAAAACATGCAAAGTCAAGAGTTCTGAGGAATGGCTGATACAGGTTGATAAACATACTTTGAACAAGAGCATGAGACATATGGAAGACTTTGGCAGGATAGACTGAATGATGAAACTTCATGATGCAGGAGGCACTGATCAAACTCTCCATAGAGAATGGAAGAGTAACTAGTCAGGGGAGTAAACTCTAAGTAACTAGATCAACTTTCTAAGGTCACACTAAACCCAAAATTTTGATGAAAATTGGACTCAAAAGTTTGTTGTTTGTTCAAAGGTGACAATACTTATTCCAATATAAGATAATATTCTTTTCTCGACCATCTTTTTTTTTTCATAGTCAAATGAATGATATGATACAGAGGAGGAAATGAGTGTTGCAAGTGAGAAACTAGTTCTAGAAGTGGAACATACCTATTCTTAATGCAAGGAGGTGCATGCAGGAGATGGAAACTCGAGGGAATGTTTCCTCTTGGGTATAGGGTGTCAAGTTGCAAAGGATATAAACAAGGTTGTGCTTGGCTGATGATGCAAACTACTGAGGTGATAGGATTATAATGCAAAAGTGAGAACCAAAAATAGGCTCAATACTGAAAGCAAGAGAATGAGATGCAATTACAACGTAACGCCAAAAAATGTCCTTTTTTCATGAATTTAGTCTACTTGGTTTGAAAAAGGGGTAAACTTACACCAAATAGACATCCTTTCAAATCCAATTTATGAGTGTGAAAGAGACAAGTTCACTCGACAGTCTTTTCACTTTTTGAGAGAGTCACAAAAGAGCTTAAACCATACTCATTGGGGGTCCCTCTAGGTATAGGTTAACATGCTTATGAGTAAGAAATGAGGTTCAAACGTAAATTCATGTATTATCTATAAGGGACTCCTGGTCCTATGGACAAAAAATTCTACATGGGCACCGAATGGAGCAAAGGATCTAACTAGGGTACCCATGTTTGGTAAGTATCCATCATAGGATCTAACTAGGGTACCTAAGGAATATGAGCCGCAGTCATAGGATGATGCAAATGTGCATAATGGATTGATGACCTATCCTATATGTTGGTTGATGAAAATACATGTCCAAAGTTATGAACGAGCGACATGGCGATAAAAACCATAAGAATCCCTGGAGAAAACTAAAAAAACCAAATCCATTCACTATCGTATTAGTCCATTAGGCCAAAATATTAGAAAACACTATGCAAAGTGGGTAAAAATTTTCTATAAATAGTAAAAAAAAAGAATTTTACTATACCATTTGTATTTTTTACCCAAATAGTGCATTTTGGACCAAATTGGCCTAGAATTTCAACTGTTGATAGTCAGAGCTACGAGTGACGGAATGAAAAACCATATGGACCAGGTAATTCATCTTGATCCTCTCTTTATTTCTAGTGGATTAAAATTTGCAATTATGTCTACCTTTTTGAGAATTTTAGGACGCAACTTAGAAACTAAGGTATACACAGGCTATAGATCATCGGGTCACGTATACACATACTTATACATGACCGTTTGCAAAAAAAACAGTGTATAAGGAGCCTTATATGCAACTGTGTAAACTGTAGCTTACGTAAATGTCTGTGGATAAGGTTTTTAAAATGTTTCTAACTCAAAAAATGGTTTGAATATTGTAGGATGGTGCTAGAGTGGAGAGAAAGAGAGAATGAAGAGGTGGATGTTGCAGTGGAGAGAGATCCAGGGGCCTAGATGGCTTTATAAATATGTGGGCTATATAAGTTTTGGGCTCTCAAAGGTATGAGGGCTCAAGTGAGATTGCTTCAACTGCTAGTGAACTATTAGGATCCAGATACTAAGACCTTCAATATTGATGGACAACCATTGAGGATTGAAGTTGAGGATATATACTTCTTGACAGGATTTTCACGTAAGGGTGAGGTGGTCAAACTCAAAGCCTGGGGAGCTGGGAGTGGAATGAACATAGAGGATTACATATCCACTCATTTCATTGTAAGGACCGAGAAGGTAGGGAGCCAACTCCCGATCAGAGTGATCAACAATCTAAGCCTCAAGATTGTTGTCCTAGTGTTGACACAGATCACAAGGTTGGCCTATTTGCACTAGGAATCGAGACCACTTATGTTCTATTCAGTGGAGTGCTTGCGACCCACAGTTTATCACTGGTGTACCTCACTACTAGCCAACATGAAGAGCCAACTGACAGACTGCAAACTGGGCAGAAAGAGGAACTTCAGGTTCACATCTATCCCATGTAGTGTTTTCTTCAAGCGGGTTCCAAGATTGGGCTCTAGAGTTGATATCGTTTCACATGGACCTCGCGATCCAGCCATGGTACAATGGACTGAGGTGATGAGGCGATAGGGAGTTGGTAGGGTGCCAACATTCTACAATGACAAATTTTTATTTTTCTAGAGTTGGTAGGTGATGGTTCTGGAGGACTAACCTTATGCAGGGATTAACTTCAGAGGAGACCTAGACATTCCTCTACCACCATGGTCCGCCTATGGAGACATAGGCTATGATGAATTTTTTGAATATTTCATTTTTTTGTATTTTTGTGTAAGAAAATAAAAATATTTTTGGATGATGTCAAGTACTAATTAAACATGTATGTAACGTAGACGTGCGTCCATGAAGGCTAGAATAACTTCCACGACACCGAGGGGATGAGCCAGTAGGAGGGGACACTAATAGAGTTCTTCAAAATGTGCAAGGAAACCTGTCTCGTTTGACACAAAGGATTCCCATGGTTCAGGTAGAGGATCTGTCAGAGGCGATGCAGTGACAGGTGGTACGAGTGCCCCATGCTTGGGTATGACTCTTTTAGTTTCTCGCAAAGGCCATAGTATGATATCATGACACTCATTTGTCACCACGGGAATAGATCTCGTGATTATTGTATGGTTGGTTGTATATTTATTTTGGGGGCGTGAGCCCCAATTTTGTACTATAACACCATATTTTTAGAGATGAAATATATAAAAACTTTGATCTTCGACATTACTTATATTACAATGTGTACATTGATGAAAGTGTTTTCTTTTCTTTAGTTATGTGACAAATTCCAATAAAAAAAAAAAATAGCATATGCATCAGATACACAATTAGAACTTCTAGGTATGTGATGATAAG
Organism: Picea glauca; assembly: GCA_000966675.3. Classification (NCBI taxonomy): domain Eukaryota; kingdom Viridiplantae; phylum Streptophyta; class Pinopsida; order Pinales; family Pinaceae; genus Picea; species Picea glauca. The sequence continues at coordinate 364,716 of JZKD02S1914104.1, forward strand.
TAATAAAATAAAAATGTCATTCCAAAAGTCGTACTCGTAAGAATCGTGGGAGTAGAGTAGGGTCTCTCACATGGTAACTGTTGTTCAACTAACATACTACTAACTGGGAGTCCAGGAAAAGTTCTAAAGAGTGAATACCATGTGAAATGGTATCGCTCAAAAGTTCTATGACGACGCTATATTTGGCCACATTATTCGTGGATGGCCCTAGGAAAATGCCACCTGAAGACACTAGTAGACCCTCAGGTGAGTAAACAACCCAAGAGGTGGAAGCCAATTTCCGTGTATGACGACTGGCCCCGTCTACGAATCCTAAGTAGATCGAAGACTCCATTGACATCTACCAACCAAGGGAAAACTTGATAAGCAAGATGAAGATAAAAAAAGGGAAAATATATATACACTAAAATATATTAGTATACAAAGAGTTACGCCCAATCTTGGGGCTTATGTGTAAAACCTTTTCAAGTAGATCCCATTCCTGGGTTCAACCAACATATTCCCTTCATAATCTTCTAATTCGTAGGATCCTTTTTCTAAGACACGTCTCACGATATAGGGACCATGCCACATGGGTATGAACTTTACTTCCCCTAGTGGTTCCTTGTCTTAGTCATATAGAAGGACCAATTCACCCTCAATGTATTGTCAAGGACATACAGAGTTATCATATTGGACCTTGAGACGTTGTTTATTTTCTTCAATAGCCGTGAAGGCGTCTCGATGCTGCTCATCTAGACTCTCTAGTTGTTCGAGAACCGAAGTGTCGGGTAGGAGTGAAACTCCAAATATAAGAGAAGGGATTTCACATTCAATAGGTAGGATTGAATCCACACCATGCACTAACTGGAAAGGAGAAACATCAGTGGAATTCTTAACCAAGGTTTGGTATTCCCAAACTGCTGGATAAATCATGATATGCCAATCAGATTTGCTCTGGATGACTATTTTCTGCAAAATGGTATTGAGATACTTGTTCATGGCCTCTACTTGTCCATTTTCATGGGGGTAGTAAGGGGAAGAATTACCATGTTTAAACTCCAGTTTCAATGCTAATTCTTTCATCAATTTGTTCTGAAAGTGACTGTGATGATCAGTGACAGTCTCACTAGAGATTCTAAGCCTCGTTATAATTTGATTGAATACGAAGAAGGAAAAAGTATTTCCATCATATTAAAATGTAGGCATGGCCTCTTCCCACTTAGTAAAGTAGTCTACGACCACAATAATGTGTTGATTCCCCCCAGCTGAAGTTGTGTTGCAATCCACATAATCCACCCCCCACTTGGTGAAGGGACTAATGGTAATGACTGGATGGAAAGGGGTTGGATGTGAGCGCATCTTCCAAGTGAAAACCTAGTAGGGGTGACACTTATTAACTACTTCAACACAGTCTTTAAAAAACGACGGCCAAAAATAACTGGCTCGCAAAATTTTATGGGTTGTCGCAAGCCCAGATAGATGACCACCACAAGCCCCACTATGGAAGTCGTTTAGAATAGACTCAACTTCTTCAAGAGACAATAAATGATGCAATATACTGTCGACTCCTTAGCGATACAAAGTTTAACCAACGATAAGGTAGTTCTTAGCTTGGTATCGTATACATCGTCGATCATCTCTCGAGAGATGTTGAGGGAACTTCAAAGTTTGAAGATAGAAAAAAATATCTCCATACCAGGGGTATGATGATGAGACAAGGAAAATGTGTTCATCCACAAATGAATCAACATGACTAACATCCTCATCTAACCGAGGGAAGTCAAATATTAACTCTGCAAAAACTAGATATTTCTTGGACTTCGCAGAAGCGAAATCGAGATCAAAGTATTGTAAAATGACAATTCATTTATTGTATTTCCCCCCCTATGATATGTCGAGTAAAGACATATTGAAACAGATTGACATCGACAACTGCAGTAGTTTTGCAAAGAAATACATAGTGTCATAATAGTTGAACTGTGTGAACGACATCCAAAGCTATCTTTTCAACATGAGAATATTTGAGCTCAGGGCTGACCAAGTTTCGACTAAGATAGTAAATGACGTGCTCACAGATTTCGTTATCCTCCTGAAACAATACCATACCAATCATCTCTTCAGATGAAGTGATATAAAGCAAGTAATCTCTATCATAGTCAAGAGACTTCAACAGATGCGTCGATACCAAGGCTTTCTTCAAAGCATCAAAGGATTCCTGGGCTCACTCATCCCAGATAAAAGGAGTGTCCTTCTTTAAGAGATGCATGAAAACCTTAGTAATATCGGCATAGTTCACTATAATTCATCATAAAAAGTTTTATTTCCCCTATAAACATTGAAGTTGATGAATAGTATGCGAGGGAGTCAATCAAAGTATTTCCCCAACCTTTAATGGATCCACCATGATCCCAGTCTCAGAGACTAAAAATACTAGAAGTCATCTTGACCTAATGAAAAAGATGCATTTATGAGGGTTCAAATGGATGCGGTAATGGGGAAATCTTTCAAAAACTAGCCGAAGGTGTGTAGTGTGATCCACTCTCTTAGGGGGGTGAGCAGCGAGATCATCAAGATAGGCTTCGACTATATTCTTAAGATCATGAAATGCAAAGGTCATAGATCGTTGGAAGGTTGCTCCAACATTCTTAAGGCCAAAAGGCATATTCCGGTATGTGAATGTACCCCAAGGACAAATAAATTTTGTCTTATTTTGGTCCTTGGGCTTAATATTAATTTGGCTATACCGTGAAAATTTGTCCATAAAAGAAAAAAATTTGCTTCCTGCACATTCATCAAGAATCTGATCAATGAAGGGTGTCGGGAAGTTGTCTTTGGGACATGCCTTATATAGGTCATGAAAATCCATGCATACACGGATGGTTCCTTGCTTCTTATTCACAGGAACGGGATTAGATACCCATTCAGTCAAGGGAATCGAGTAGATAAAGCCAACGTTAAGTAGTTTTTTTAGCTTTGCCTTAATAGAAGGTGCCTTCCTAGGATTGATAGCTCTAAGTCATTGTCGAACAAGTTTAGTATCCGAGTAGGTTTTGATATCATGTTTGAAAATTTGAGGGTCAAATCCTGACATCACTTCATATGACCAAGCGAATACATCGCTAAATTCCTTGAAGAGATCGATGTAGATAATAATTTCTTCTGGCGAACAAACTGCACAGACGTATACATTTTCATTCTTTCCAGGGATATGAGAGATATCGATCGTGATGGTAGGAGAGATACTTGCCATGTTTCCTTTGGAATAAATGTCATGCGTATCAAGTGGAACTATGGTGTGACCTACTATCTCACTCAAGGTAGATCTAAAATCATCTTATTCAATTCTAGAAATCTCTAGCAGAAAACAAGAGCGATGGTGCATATCCTACCATGGCCTGTCATAACTATTCATGGCCTCTACGATTGCTTCATTCGAGGGTAAAGTATCATCGAGGAAATCATGTGAAAAATACAATGAAGTGGCCCATACGGGCTCAAGAAAAGATCCTCCTCATCCATCTATGCGGTAACAGGATCTGGATTGGTGGAAGAGTCAAGAACAACCTGATACACTATCTCTACTATCGATAGTGGCATAGCCATTCCAGTATGTGAATGACCTTCACAAGACATAGTTGAGGAAGGTAGGGTCCAAGGATTGTTAAAATATGAAGTGTGGAAAGGAACACACCTCATTGATGACGTAGGCCTACTGAACATGGCGTAAATATGATGAACCGGTGCCATGAAGTCGAAGGTACCCATAAGGGATGAATACATTCTGACACCGATATTCTCAGTTGTCAGCTGAGAATTGTTGATCACGGGGATTGACGGTCCAACCGATGCATTGGGGCTAGCATAATTAAAGGACAACTGGTCGATTGTTACGATCTTCCCATCGTGAGGAAAACAAAGAGTACATAAGATGGGCGATACAATTGCAGTCATAGCATAAGTCTAATTGTGTCTTAGTAACAAGTTATAGTCGAAGGGTGCATCAACCACATTGACATCTACCTACACCGTATTCCCACCTAAATGGACCGGGAAGACAAGAATAATACCATGAAGGCAGAAAGAACAACCATCAAAAGAAGTCAACATGGTCGGAGATTGAGAAAGGGTCAGAGAGCTGAGGAATTTCCAACAAACCAGGGACATCATGCATGTTGCAACACCTTCATCAACAACAGCATGTTTGATGGTATACTTTGAGTAGCCCACATGGATTTGGAATGAAACATGGTAAGGAAAGAGAGGCTTCACATTCATGACATCAAACTTGATAACTTTATAGACACAAGGATATAGAGCTCCTAATGCACATAACATGGCATTCCTTTATGAAGGACACATCTGGAGTACCTCCAGAGCCGACATCATGCAAGGGGTTTGACCCAGATCCTCTATAATAGAGTAATTCTTGGTGGATTTAGCATTAGGATTGTGGGTAGAGTGCTTGAGTACTCATTTTGGAATACGAGGCAGGGGATCTGGTTTTTTGATTTGCAAAGGCGTCTCCAGAGGAGGGGTAGACTCTAGACTAGGTATAGTCTATGAAGAACTATAATCATGAGACTAAGTGGCTACATTAACCTTAGAATTAACCATATTAATGCATATATGGTCCCCGTCTTGCGTTGGTGGTTTTTGAATCCCACTCACCACATTTACGACATTCGAGGAGCTCGAGTCCATGTGTTGATTATGTGGAAAAGGATTAGTCAGCACAACAAGTGGGAGGGATAAAAGCCTCACAGCTTCCACAATTTTGGGGCACAAGTGGGTAAGGTGATCGTCTGTACAAATCTTCCAGGGAAAATTCACCTTCCACCTTTCTTTCTTTCCCTCTCCGACATTATTATTCAACTTCTCATTATTATCATTGTCCTTGGGTTTATTATTATTATTCCCACCCTTATAATTGTTACCATGTCCTTTGTTTTTATTCCCTCCTAGTTGTTGGTTACCATTCAGGTTTTCCGACAATTAGACAGAATGTACATCCACCGACAGAGTCAGAGTGGAGGACACAGTCAAATTTGGCCCTCCTACAAACTTGTTTAGAGACAACTCTTTTAACCGGCTTGTCACCAACTCTGCAGATCTCACATTGGCAGAGCCTACAATTCCATCGACATGAGGCCCAAGATTTTTTCTAGGGTCATAGTTTGACCTCGACACATCTGGAAGAATCTCGTATAACATCCTAGACTGAGCATATATAATATCTAACTATTGGGATTCAAAAATAATTTCTTCCTCAGATGTAACCCTGGATGTAGAAACATCCTTCGAAGTATAAGGATGTAGAGACTTAAGGAACCACTCAAGAAGGAATTCTGGAGGAATGTAAGCCTTGATCAACCTCTTTTGTCTATGCCACTCTTGGATGTGATCCGAGATGTGGGTGGCTTTGTCTTGATGGAAGGATAATAGAAATTTTATGCTAGCATTGTAATGAACCGACAATTGGATGTGGTTGAGGAAGACTAAAACCATATGATCAAAAGTTTTGTAGGCCCCCCCCTGGTAGCTCTATATACCATTTCGCGACAACCCTTGGGAGGGTGTGTTGAAACAATATTAAAGGAATAGAATCACCGTTAAGGGAGTTCAAAGAGCACTAAAGGTGAAAAGTAGTGACATCATCACAAGGTTCCTCACCAGTATTACCTTCAAATTTTATAATATCTGAAGGAAGACTGGAGGGGATGGGGGGCCATGTCGGATCATGACGCATAGGATCATTCATTAATCTAGAAACGTATGGCAGGTTGAGCATGGCTAGAAAAGGGAGGCGAGATTACGACATCTGGCCCCAATCTCCCTAGAAATATTGTTGTTGGGGAATCACAACCCATTCGGGGTTCTGGTATGCACCATGGCCTTTCTGGGATTGTAAGACCCTCCTCCAAACTGATTCATAAAGGGTTTGTTGGGCACCATTCCAGTAGGAATGTTATGATGACGGTCGTAAAAATTCCCCCTAGCAGGAGTGGCTCCATGTTGGGGGTTTCCCAAGATATGAAACTGACCTCCTCCAGGTGTGAATTCGGAGGATAAAGGTGGATTCTTCATGCCAAATGTGTTGGTTGGAATCAATACAGAGGAGGTAGGTTAAAGTACAAACCATAATAAGCAGCCTGTCCACCAGGTTGACCACTCCATATAAGAGCATTAGGACCAAGATTAGACCTGGGGTGAAAAGGAGGAAGGCCTCCAACTCTAGGAGTCGTTTGTGGGATATGAGCACCACCAAATGAAAATGGAGTATGTGAAGGAGCCATGCCCCCAAGTCTAATACTAGTATGTGGATTAGATGTTGGGATGGAGGATTAAAACTATGATGTGAAATTTGGCATACCATAAGAAAAAGGGCTAGAGGCCGTAGGGATGGACTGAATATTGTAGCCCAACGAGTGACAAAGGGAACCAAAAGGGGTCGTGGCTATAGGTTGAGAATTCACTATAGTACATGCATGAGTGATGATAGGAACCTCCGGCACTACAACCATTATGGTTGAAGGTGTCGAATGAGTGCCATTAAATATAGTGGGTATGGGAGTTGAAGGACTCTCAGTATCTTTCTGACTCAATTCAGTACTCATCATTGTATGATCAAAATTCTGGTAAGTGAAGGTGTGTGTACCACGTTTGATAACTTTACGCCTTTTAGAAGGCAAAGACTCAAGATGCAGTGGTAATTGTAACAAGAAGCAAGACCTACGGGGAAGTTGTTCTGGCTCCACAATGACTCGAGACTTGAGATACAAAAACAAATCCTAAGGCCAATTAGTAATCAAAGAACACATCAAAATAAACAAAAGGCCAATATGCACACAAACAGGATAAAGTGGTTGAAATGGGCCTCCCTCCCTAAAGTAGGTATGCCTTGCCCAAGAGGGGCCCGAGACTCCCTGCAAAATATCATAGGTATCAGAATTAGTTATAAGGGCCCTTGTGAGCTTAAAAACCAGTCGTTCAGATCCCCCAAGAGAGGTAATCCTCCATAAAGGTTGTGTGTTGTCTGACCCTTATCTAACCCAGGGTACCTGCAGAATAATCCCTGCAAGTAACCTGTTACCTATGTGGTACCTATGTCAAGCAACCATGATATAACTGATTCACAAGAGAACAGTTGTAATTCAGGTCTACCATATGGGCACGGTAAAAAAGACCAAAACCTTGAAAGCCCTGCCTCTCACAAAGGTAAAGGTACTAGCAATATCCCCATATACGAATAAATCCCCAGAAATATATATGACGCTAAGAAGGTATTGGGGGGATTTACCCTCAACCAACCTCACGTGACCTCATGCTTAACTCCGATGTAAGAGGATCCTCCTGACATCACCAATTATACAATGGATTTCACCACTCCCTTAGTCAGACACATATGTTGATTTAATAGCCTTGGAGAAGTTTACTCACAAAATCTTGTTCCAAGGCTCTAAATCCTAAGCTAGTTTGTGCACCCTAGAAAATAAAATAGTTTCTAATCAATTTTAAATTATCAGCATTGATTTTAGTGGCCTTGCTTACTGAAAAAAGGTGTGGTAGTGAAACTGATGATGTTATCACTCAACAAGTAAAATAAATGAATATGAATAAAATGCAAAGTCCTAAATTCAATTCCCAATAAATGATAAGTTTTTCAAAATGAAATTTTCAATTCAATTCTTCAATTCAAAATAAAATGCAATATTTCCATACATGTACTAAGATCAACGATAAGAACCCAAAAGATCAAATTCCAACAATGTAAAATGCTTAATATTTTTGTATTTTCAATATAAAAGAATGAAAATGCAAGGACTGAACAACATCTTGATATAAAGATTCCACTGAATGTAATCAGACACAAACCAAGTAGGATATCAAGAAGCAAACACCTAGTTGAAGATGCAAGGACAATCAATGATCCAGATTTTATGATCAGAATGAAATGACTACAGATTATTAACAGGTGCTTAACACAAAATAACAAAGTGATCCGGATTATTTTTGGAATGAAATGAGAGCGGAGATAAAATAAAGAAATGCACAGAGATATCGCGGATATCCAATAATATAACATAAATATATCATAGATGCAACCATAAACATAGAGATATAGTAATATACGATTTCTATTAATGAAAGAAATGTACAGAGACTGTAAAAATACAGAGTGAAAGACTCGCGAGAATGGTGGCGGCTTATCTTTGAGAAGAGATGTGACAGCTACTCGCATTCGCAAGAATATGATTACAATGAGGATCTAAAGGCCTTTTTACAATAAATAGGAATGCCAAAAACCATATACATCCAAAAACCTAACCCTAGGAGATGAAGCGCCAAAAGTCACGTGGGCTCAATTTGGGTAAGTTAGTACATCAACTTCCCGGGGTCGTAACTTTTGCATATGATTTTTGTTTTAGGCGTATGATAGCCCATTGGAAAGGTATCATTGAGGAGATTCATTTTGGGGGCCCAATTATGCCTTAAACTATCATTGAGAATATCGATCTTGAAAACCTTCATTTAGGCCCTCAAAATGGCCACGGAAGTTAAAAACTGTTAAAAATAGTAAATTGCTAAAATTGCTAGAAAATTGTTTTGAGCCAGTTGGAAAAGGTGGGTGGCCACCGATATCCACCTGGATCAATCCTCCCTCCTTAGGAAGCAATGGTATCCATTGCGTTGAGTGTCCGGGGGAGAGGAAAAAACGTTTGTTGAATCTCAATCTTGGTGAGTTGCTTGACTTGTTGGAGACGTTGCACTACTCGGTTTATGGAAGGCTATCATGAGCATGTGGATGGAAGGGTTGGAACTTTTTAACCAGTCTAGATACATGAGATTCTTTTGTACAGAAGGAATATTTACACTTTTCTACAATCTTGTCAACCTTCTTCTGTTGGATAGAAATTGCTTGGGTCGAGGTTGTAGTGGTTGCAGTATCATTTTGTTCACCTTTTGAATAGATTATGAAGAAGGTGAATTTTGTAGTATGAGATACTACTTTGCGACACTTTTTAGGTGGAACAATAGTCAGAACTACCTCTGGTATTCTGTAGAGATGACTCCCCAGAGAAACAATGACACTGCGGGGTCAAGACTCATAAAGAACATGGTGCTTCCACATATATGGTTGGCCCAAGAGAACATCACAAACATCCAGTTGGGAAACATCACATAATACCTCATCCTTGAAGGGTTGGATGTCGTATGCCAATCGACATTGTTGGCTGACATGAAGATATCATCCTTGGATAAGCCACCCGATGTTGTATGGTTGCGGGTGTGGTGTTGTCGACAATCCCAACTGTTTGACGACCTCTACTGAGATAAGGTTCTTCTGGATTCCATTATCAACAATAAAATGTAGCAAGGTCCCCTTCACCCACATCTATGAATGAAAAAGTGCTTCCCCTCTTCAGGATCTATTGGTTCTTCCGGTTTAATTGTTGTGGTCGCGACAATAGTAGTGGGGTCTGCGTTGATGATCTGTATTTTACCAGTATTTTCGTAATCATATTCTGAATCAGGGTTCGACTCCTTGTCTTTGATATCGGCCACCAATGACTATTTTGAGTGACATTCATCAGTGTTGTGCCAGGGCCTTTTATGGAAATCGCACCATTTTCCGGTGTCCTTCTTTGTCTTCCCATGACCCTTCTTTTCCTGTGGCTTGGACTGGTTTTCAGGAGACTATTTGTTAGGGTCGTCTTTGTCATACTTTGGTTGTTGCGGATTTGCTGACCCAAAATCCCATTTGTTCTGGTGCTTAAAATTCTGCTCGATTTTAACAGCATATCTATAAGCAACACCGAGTGATGAGATGTCCAGAAAATCCATTTTAGTTTGGATGTATCCATGTAGAGCCCCACGGTATTCCAAAACCAAAGGTCGTTTGGAGTCTTTGATACCCATCTTGGTGCGCAAGGTATGGAAGGTATTGGTGAACTCTGGAACTACTTGGTCCCTCTCTTTTCGCAGTGTGGTCCATCTCATGTATTGGTCCTCATAGTTGTCAACAGTGTAATACTGTTCCTTTACCGCATCCACAAAAAAATCCCAAGTGGGCTCGACCCCATATATTCTAGACTCCTCTATGGAAATTTTCTCCCAGTAAGTTTCTCACCAATTTTTGACATGAGGGAGAGCTTTAAGGAGTGTGAAGGTGATCTTTTCTCTGTTGGAAAAATTGTGAACAGAGAAATAACCTTCTAGTAGGTTTAACCATTTGTCTAGAGCTTCTGCATCTATCTGTCCTTCAAATACAGGAATATCAAAATTAACTTGTACCTTGAAAAGAGAGGTGCTTCCAAAGTGATCACCTGATGAATATGCACCTGTTTCTATCGGCATGCATTAAAGGATGTGGGAAAAATTCTCTATCATTTCATCCCTTTGTCACGTGAGAGCTTGCTCAAGCAACATACTGATAGGATCGTTTGCTCCATCATTTTTCTTTTCTTCCGCCATTGAGGGTGTCTTGGGTGTGCGAGAGTGATTATCCTCAAGAGATACAAGCTCAAGACCCAACTTTCTATACTCGGACCTCATCGGGGACATGCACTGAAAAAACGATCAAGATCATCTTGCTCTGATACCACTGATCCAGATTATTTTTGGCACGAAATGAGAGCGAGATATAATAAAGAAATGCACAGAGATATTGAAGATATCCAATAATATAACATAAATGTATCAGATATGTAACCATAAACATAGAGATACAATAATACACGATTTCTATTAATGAAGGAAATGTACAGAGACTGTAAAAATACAGGGTGAAAGACTCGCTAGAATGGTGGCGACTTATCTCTGAGAAGAGATGTGACAGATACTAGAATTCACAAGAAGATGATTACAATGAGGCTCTGAAGGCCTTTTTACAATAAACAGGAATGCCAAAAACCCTAGATATCCAAAAACCTAACCCTAGAATATGAAGCGCCAAAAGTCATGTGGGCCCTGTTTGGGTAAGTTAGTACATCAACATCACGAGGTCGTAACTTTTGCATACAATCTCCGTTTTAGGTGTATGATAGCCCCTTGGAAATGTATCGTCGAGAAGATTTATTTTGGGGGTTCAATCATGCCTTTAGATATCATTGAGAATCTTGATCCCGAAAAACCTTCATTTAGGCCCTCAAAATGGCCCCAAAAGTTAAAAACTGCTAAAAATAGTAAATTGCCAAAATTGCCAGAAAACTCTTTTGAGCTAGTTGGAAAAGGTGGGTGGCCACCGATATCCACCTGGATCATAGAGATACAATAAAAATGGTTTTCTATTCAATAAGGAAATAAGTTGAAACTGTCAAATGCAGCGGAAACAAGCTTCGTGGAATGGTGGCAGCTTATCTCTGAGATTAGATGTGACGATTACGCTCATTCAAAAGAAGATGATTACAATGAGGCTCTAAAGGCCATTTTACAATAAAAAAGAATGCAAAAAACCATAGACATCCAAAAACCTAACCCTAGGAGATGGAATGCCAAAATTCATGTGGGCCCCGTTTGGGTAAGTTAGTACATCAACTTCCCGAGGTCGTAACTTTTGCATACTATTTTCGTTTTAGGTGTATGATAGCTCGTTGGAAAGATATCGTTGAGGAGATTCATTTTGGGGGAAATATGGAAGGAAGTTCCATATTTCACACCATTTTCCCAAAAAAAAATTGTTTAGGGCCTCAAAATGGCTCTGGAAGTGAAAAAATGCTAAAAATAGTAAATTACCAAAATTGCCAGAAAATTGTTTTGAGACAGTTGTAAAAGGTGGTTGGCCATTGATATCCACTTGGATCGATCCTCACTCCTTAGGAAACAATGGTCTCCATTTCATTGATTTCCCCCATCAGATGAGAAAATTTCTATTGAATTTGGCCCCAGGTGAGCCACTTGCCTTAGTGCAGGAGCTCCCCTCTTTTGCGACTCAATAAAGATGGATCCTTTGTTGTCGAGTTCCCTTGATCTGTGTGTCCAAAATATAATCATTGGATGCATGTTATATGCAGTCGGGGTTGAGCTATGTTGGTGTCAGTTGTTCTGCTACTTCTGAGGTGTCTAATAATGGTGGGAAATAAGGGAAAAGGAGATCCACGTTGGATACTGGGTGCAAGCCAAGGAAAGGAGGAATGTTGAGCTCAAAAGAATTATCCCTCATAGACTTGGCAATGGTGTATGACCCATAAAGGAGTGGGTGAAGCTTCCGATGGGGTCCTGTAAGGCGTTCTTTCTACAAGTGCAACCAAACATTGTCGCCCACCTGAAACTTATGTGGCACCCGATGTTGATTATGGCATTGCTTGTACTTGACATTGGACTTCTGTAGGATATCCTGAACCTGTTGGCGGATGTGTTGGATCCGCTGAATGAACTGGGTGGCTTTGTCAGCTTCGGTTGGAGCATGATATGAGTCGATCAAGGTGATTGCAAGGGGAAGTGCAACATCTATGGAACCCAATGGTTGAAATCCCAAACCCACCTAAAAGGGGTTGTGATTGGTTGAGCTATGCAGGGCTTGATCGTAGCTATGATGGACATAGGGAAGACTCTCATCCCATGTACGAAGTTGCTTTGAATTATACATGCGAAGGATATGCACAATCATTCGATTTACGACCTCACTTTGGAAGGATATGCACAATCATTTGATTTACGACCTCTGTTGTGATGTTCTTCTTCCAGGCAACCAGAATCGCCATCTTAGAAAAGAGATCAACAACCACAAAAACACAGTCATTTCCCCGCTTTATGGGCAGGAGGCCCAACATGTAGTCCATTGAGATGGATTCCCATGGCCTGTCAGCAGTAGGAAGAGGGGTGTACAGGCCCTGTTTCTTAGTGGTCGGTTTGGCAATAGCGCAAGCAATGCCAGACCTGATATACTTGCTGACCTCATGTCAAAGTTTCATCCAGTAGAAATGTTTATGTAGCATCAACGTTGTCTTTTCAACGTAGAAGTGTCCTATTACCCAATTGTAGTGGGCTTCCCAGATCATCTTTTCTCACTCTCTTTATGGAACACAAATATGGCCCAGACGACACAACAACCCATATTGAAGATGAAAATTATCGACAACTACGTTTTCACCCAACATTTGGTAGGTGGTGGCAAAGTCTGGGTCTATCTCATAGAGTTGGGGCCATCCAGAGGTCTCATGGCCACAAGAGTCTAGAACCGTGGTGAGTGCCATGACTGACAGTTTGCTGAGGAAATCAACGACGTGATTGGTGATTCCTGTTTTATACTTGATGTTGAGGTGGAATTGTTGCAAGTATGTGGACCACTTTTGATAGCGATCATTATGAAATTTTCCTTGTGTTGGCATGAACTACAATGGCTTATGATCTGTGTGGATGAATGTCTCATTCCCAAGAATGTAATGTCTCCACTGGCAACAGGCTTTCACAATGGAGTACATTTCTTTGTCATAATTAGGGTACTTACAAACAACATCTGATAGTGTCTCACTATGATAGGCCACGGGGTGGTCGTATTGAGTTAGAATGACGTGCACAACATAGTCTGAAGCATATTTCTTGATCTCAAAGGGTTGCTGCAGGTCTGGTAGTGAAAGTACTGGGGTTGAGCACAAGTGTTGCTTCAAATCATCAAACACTTGTTGTTGGGACCAACCCCATGAAAATTTCTCCTTATCACCACCCCTGGTTATTTGGCTGAGGGCCCATGCAATATGGGAGAATCCCAACACAAACCTGTGGTAGAAATTGGCAAGGCCCAAGAAGCTCTGAAGCTTAGTGAGTGTGGTTGGGGCTGGCCAGTAATGAATGACTTGGATCTTGGTTGGATCCACATGTACGCCATATTGATCAACGATGTAGCCCAAGTAATGGACCCTCTCCATGCCGAAGGATCATTTTTCCAAGTTGGCGTATATCTTGTGTTGTTGCAGGGTGTGTAGAACCTACTAAATATTCTGCAAGTGTTTAGCCCAAGTCTTGTTGTAAATGAGAATTTCATCCAGATACACCACTACAAAATTATTGGTGAATGGTTGCAGGATATTGTTCATCATCCTCATGAAAGTGGCTGGAGAATTTTTCAAACCAAAGGGCATGACCAACCATTCAAAAAGGCCTTCCTTTGATTGAAGGTGGTCTTCCATACATTTGTCTACTCTATTGGGACCTGGTGGTAGCCAGACTTCAGATCAACCTTATCGAAGTATTTGGCCCTCGTGAGCTGATCAAGGAGGTCATCGATTTAGGGAATTGGGTACCGGTTTCTGACTGTGATTTTATTCAGAGCCCGATAATCAATGTAGAGTCCCCAGATTCCATCTTTCTTCTATACTGGCATGATTGGGCTCCTGCAAGGTGATGAGTTGGGACAGATGTTCCCCTTGTGGAGAAGTTCTTGGATATGTCACTTACTCTCCTCATTTTCTAACATAGAGTGGCGATAGACAAACCCATTGGGAAGCGGTGCGTCGGGGGTCAGATCGATGGGGTGCTTGACCTGGTAGTGCAGAGGTACCCTGGTAGGTGAGGAGATGATATCTGAGTATTCTTCGATGACCTTATCTACTTGCTTCTGTTGTGTGGAGAGGTCGGTCGCAGAGGCCCTGGATGTGGTTATGATCTTTCACTTATTCTGAGAGGGAATCATGAAGAAGACAAACTTCCCCGTCTGAGAGATGACCTTCCTGCATTGTTTAGTAGAGATCAAGGAAATAACACTAGGTGGGACTGCCTCGGGTATCCTGTACAATTTCCTGTTCAAAGTAATAATAACACTACGAGGCCTAGACTCATATTCAACATGACGTTTCCATAAATAAGGTTGGCCCAAAATAACATCACAAACTTCAAGAGGAGAAAAATCACACAATACCTCGTCTTTGAAGGGCTTGATGTCATACGACAATCGGCATTGTTGGATGACGCATATATCGCTTCCTTGGTGGAGCCATCCAATGGTGTAGGGTTGTGGGTGCAGCGTTGTCGGCAGGGCCAACTGCTTGATGACCTCTGCTGAGATGAGGTTGTTATGGCTTCCGCTATCAATGATGAAGTGCAACGGGGTGTATTTTAACCACATACGTGAAAGGAAGAGGCATTCTCCTTCTTCTGGATCGTCTGGTTCACCAGGTTGGAGCTTGGTGGTAGAAACGGTGGCACTGGGTTCTGCATCAATGATCCATATTCCCCTTTCTGGTTCTAGCTCAGAGTCAGAACCCGCATCTGATTTAGAGGCTTTCATTTCAGCCACCAACGACTGATTTGAGCGGAAGTCAGCAGTGTTATGCCAAGGGAGCTTATGGAAGTCGCACCACTTCCAGGTATATTTCTTTGTCTTTCTAGTGTCCTTTTCTTGCGGCTTAGACTTTTTGTCCTGATACTGTCCATATTTGATCTATCCTTTGTTTTGTGGGTTGGGGCCACCCTTTCCTGGCTTTTTTTGTGAGGGGTTCCCAGGCCCGAACTGTCGTGTCTTTCGTTTGAGCTTCTGCTCGATTTTGACGACATATCGGTAGGTCGCGCCCAAGGATGAGATGTCCAAAAATTCTATTTAGGTATGGATGTATCTATGCATAGCACCATGATACTTGAGTGCCAGATATCACTTTGAATCTTTAATACCCAGCTTGGTGCGCAAGGTATGGAAGATATTTGTGAAATCTGGCAATGCTTGATCTCTTTCTTTCAGAAGTGTGGTCCATTTGGTATACAAGCATCATAACTTATGACATGGTAGTATTCTTCCTTAATAACATCCATAAAGGATTCTCAGGTGGTATTGATTGTAAATAATGAGGGTTACTCTGCTTCCTTTTGCTCACAGAAGGTTTCCCACCAATCTTTGACATGGGGAACGAATTTGAGGAGTGCAAAAGTAATCTTTTCTCTATTCGAAAAGTTATGGACAGAAAAATACCCTTCTAGTAGATTCAAACACTTGTATATAGCATCTGCATCTATATGACCTTCAAATATAGGAATATCGAAGTTTATTTGTACGTTTAATGTGGCAGCGCCTCCGCTTGAAGAAGATGCGTCGCCTATTGGTAGCCACTGAAGGATTTGCACAAAACCATCCATCATCTCATTCCTTTGTTGCATGAGGGCTTCCTCAATCAACAGTTTGAAATGATCTCTTGTCTCGTCATCTTTCTTTTATCCTGTCATGAGAGGTCGCTTGGGCATGCGAGAGATTTTTTCCTCAAGAGAAATAATCTCGAGACCCAACTCTTTGTACTCCGACCTCGTTGGGGACATGCATTAAGACGACAAGGAGCAGACCACTCCGATACCACTGATCCGGTTTTTATGAGCAGAACAAAATGACTATAGATTATTAATAGGTGCTTAAAAAAAAATAACAGAGATACAATAAAATTGGTTTTCTATTCAATAAGGAAATAAGATGAAACTGTAAAATGCAGTGGAAACAAGCTTGTTGGAATGGTGGCGGCTTATCTCTGAGAAGAGATGTGGCAGTTGTGCTCATTCACAAGAAGATGATTACAATGAATCTCTAAGGCATTTTTACAATAAAAAAGAATTCCCAAAGCCCTAGACATCCAAAAACCTAACCCTAGGATATGGAGTGCCAAAAGTCATGTGGGCCCCATTTAAGTAAGTTAGTACATTAACTTCACGGTGTCGTAACTTTTGCATACGATCTCTGTTTTAGGCGTATGATATCCCGTTGGAAAGGTATCATCAGGGAGATTCATTTTTGGGGAAGTATCAAAGGAACATTCATATTTCACATCGTTTTCCAAAAAAAAAAAACATCGTTTAGGGCCTCAAAACAACTCTAGAAGTGAAAAACTGCTAAAAATAGTAAATTACCAAAATTGCCAGAAAACCATTTTGAGCCAATTGGAAAAGGTGGGTGGACACCGATATCCACTTGGATCAATCAATGAAAATGATTATGATAAATGCATCGCTCAAAAATTCAACCAAATAAAGGTTTCCTATCACTCTGCAGGCACTCAACAGTCATAACAGAGATCCAAGAAGACTCAACAACCATCAAAACTTACCCAATGAGCATCAAAATCAGCAACCAAGCACACAAGAATGATGTAAATGATTGTTCATGGGAAAAGAGCATATATATTCTTCTTGGAGAAGGACAGAACGCGTATGTACGCGATTGTTAGGTAAAAACCCACGTATATGTATTAAAACACTGTCAGGTCAAGGATAAGGCTAAGAAAATCAGACTCAAAATGAACAGAGGTTGTCAAGCAATCAAATGACAAGAAACTCAATATAAACGAGAGCAATCAAAGGAGAAAAACACTCCAAACCACGAAAAGAAGATTCTATCCCCAGTATGGTTGCCAATTATGGTACAAGGAAAATCTCTCTATGGCATGGGGTAAACCACAACAGACGGAAATGACTGCAGAAATCAACTCTAATCTCAAGTATCCTATATAAAAAAATATGCTAACAAGACAAGATAAATATCCTACCTCGTCTAGACATTCGATGAAGTCCACCATTGAGCACTTGACTCAAAGCAATACTCCTACAACTTGTCCTCAACAACCAAGAAACACAAGTATATGGTGATAATATATAAAGTTAGCACATTCAATAACATAATTCATCAATATTCATAACAAATATGCCCATGGAATAATAATTCAAATATTTGCAATACATTAATTGCACAAGAAAAGAGTATTTTTATTAAAATGTAATCAACAGAAGTGTATAAATTACAAACTTCTGTGTCGTCATGGTTCAGAACAGAGAAACTAAGTCCCTTCCAACTAGGCCTCCACCACTTCAATCTTCCACCAAATACAAGCTCATATAAGAGAGACAATGAGGTTCTTAATCAAGTATGGAAGAGCTTGGGGGTTGAACAATGTGTTCAGACTTAAAAGGATAAAGCAATGAAGACTCAATATGAAGTGAATAATTTCTCCATAGTAACTTTTCTCTCAAAGTTGAATTATTCTCCTCACTTCCACATCTTGGATAGGGCCCATTTATATCCTTCAAATGGAACTGAAGGGCCGGGTCGAAA
>JZKD02S1914104.1:382763-395273 GCA_000966675.3 Picea glauca
TAGAAACCTTGGCGAATCTTACTAATCCTTCATATGCCAACTATAAATGATTGGCGATATTTTTGTAAAAATATTCAAATTTCTAAGGATTTAATATAGTTTTTATAAATTTTTGGCAATTTTTAACGTAAAATAATTTTATCATATAGAGTTCGGGTGAATCACTTTTAAAATAGCGAATCTCATTTTTGGAAAAACCATGGAAAATTAGCCCCTAAAATCATCCCTGTATATTGGAGTATATTATGGTTAAGGGTGGAAATGAGAGCTTGGGTCTCATGAATATGGCATGTGATAGGAGGATATTAGGATATAGGAGGATATTGGGTGGTAAGGGTAGGAAATTCCTAAGATGGCACATCCTGGTGTTTAGTTCACCCTTGTAATTCTCTTGATCCTATGCAAATCTACCACAAACCCTTGGAATTTCTTAATGTCAAAATAATTTACATAGAGACCTAAAAGAAACTCAACCCATAATTTTTGCAAATGGTACGATGTCACTTCCTTTTTTATTGAAAGGAGTTTTGTTCAACATAAACCATTTATCCATCCAATTGCCAATAAATCAGTAAAAAGTGCACTAGTCGATGCAAATGCATTTATGGTCTTGGGAGGGTATCGGCTAGTTCTAGGGTCAATAAAAATTTGTAAGATATCCTTTTTTTAATATGTAAGTCTCTCACAATGTCCTTTCTAACACTGACATGGAAATATTGATACTCACACTCCCTATATGTGATAACACTGGTGAACTTCCATTGGGCATGGGTAATGCAAGAAACAATTATCTCAAGGGATGTAGTTAGGAAAAGGTGCATTGGCTCTTTGGGCCTCCTAAAATCATGAATTAGGTTTCTAAGTGAATCAATCCTAGTGTTAGAATCTATATTAGGGTTGTGAATTTTCACTATTAATGGTGGTGGGCATAGATCCATCTCAATGAAAATTAAACTCAACATTTTAACATTAATAAAACAATTTATTCCATTTCTAAAATAATAGAATTTGTGAAGTATAAATAGCAATGCCAAACTCCTTGTAAACATCATGGTGAAGTCTAAGGTCATAGATGCACCTCATTGTGGTTTAAAACATGTTCATAATTTAACAAAGAGATTTTTTTTATTTTTTTTTTTATTTTTAGAGAAATGAGAGATTCACCCTTTTTAAATACATAGAATAAATTGTATGCACATTATTAACATGTACACATGTTTTGGATTGTGTTTGCATTATTAATGCATGCATGCTTTTGAATGTGTATGCATTATTAACATGTGTGCATTCTTTTGACATGTTGATGTAACCTTTATGTTGATTCATAATCATTGAGCTTATGCTATATTCAAGTCACTAACACATAAATGTTTATCTCTCTACTAGATATCATTATTGTGTATTAAAAATGATTTATATAATAATTGTAGACTTTAATTGAAGGTAGAGAATAGCGATGAATAAATTAATTGTAAATATTGTAATATCGCAATTATTTTTTTATCTTAGAAATCTAAATGGGAAAACCAACAAACAATGACTTTTGTTAGCACTTCATTATTTGAGGAATTAGATGTAAGGGGCCATACTATTTCTGAGTTTTTTTACTCTTCTTTTGTGCTCTTAGAGGTAGTTTTCTTTAATTCTCTGGAATAGTTTCATCCCACCCCGGACAAACTTGTGTTTTGGTTTTCATCCTCTTGGTTTTTGGAACAGTGTTATGCTATTGCTACTATTTCCATTCTAAACCGAAAGCCATTTTCTTTTTGATATGGGTCATACTCTTAATGAGATTGTTGTGTGCCCATTTAGAGATCATGGACATTCTTGCTCTAAATGTGCATGGACTTAGTGTTTAAGTATTCTTCTCACTATCTTCAAAAGTGTGCTTTGATTATGGATATAGACACACTGATCTCCTAATTCCTTATTCGTGGTTCTCTTTCTTACCCTTTGTTATGAATGACAAGAAATTTGTTGTCTCCGATTTTCTTTCTCCACCTATCTAAAATCAAATGTTCAACGTTTAATAACCTCTTCACAATTTGCTTATTCATTAGTTTTATTATGTCCCTTGGATAACCAAAATACCCCCAATAAGTTGTTTCCATTGTCTCTCCATGTTATCACGCATACGCCCCAAATTTCGTTAGCCAAGGCCCCTCAATGTAATAGCTTCCCATTAACAAATTTTAGGTGTTAATATGCTTGGTGTCTATGTGACATGTGATGCACAACGGATGGAGGTAGCACTCTGTCTCATGCCTTGGCCCAATGTCACATGCCTTTGTTTCCATGTGATCCCCAATGTTGTATGCCCTTGTTGCCACATGGTCTCAAATGTTGCATGGTCTAGAAAACCCCCAACCATTGTTGATGAGTGATCTTGAACATCACATGGTATTTATGTCACATGATCCGTATCACTGCATTCCATTTCTACCTTATGACATATTTTAACTTAGCCAAAAGGACAAGTCTTTTGAAGCAATTTTTTTATGTGTCACACTATAACCTTTTACCTTAGCTTGTTTGAATTTCTCCAAGGAATTACAAGAGGACTTCAACTAAGGTCTTGATGATTACATTGAGATGCACCTTTTACATCCTAGTATGAGAGATATGTGTAATTCCTTGTGTGCTCAACATGGAGTTGACACATGACATTTAAGAAAAATATTATTAACAAAACAAATTTCAATGTTGGTAATAAATAAAATATTTCAATGTCCACCTTAATTAAAATAGTTTTATATCAACTATATATATATATATATAATAAAAAAATTCTTAATCCACATAGAAGTTCATTCTATATCTAAAATGAGACCATGAGAGAGGGAGATGTGTAATTGTTTCAATGCTTACCATGGTATTCTTTGATAGAATTTAAAACTAGCACAACTGCAAAGTGGTTGGTGAACGCCAAAAGGTTTTGGCTGATAAAATTCCCAACACAGTAAAAATCTATATGATTGGAATTTATAGTTAATAATTAGATCAATCTGGATAACGAAAATAATGGAGATTAATTACCCGGACAAAGCAATCATGAAAATGAAGCCTGAGTAAGTAAGTAAGCCCGCCCCATTTGAGCTTCTTTCATCACAGCCTTCTCCACTATTGATTTTACTATTTGTTCGGCCATAAGACATGACTCACCATAAAAAAATGAATTCAAATAATTGTAATAACTATCATCAGCCGGATGGGGATGAGGATAGGATAATGAGAATGATACTAAGAATACCTGGAGGGAAATAAGTAGCAAAAGAGAGAGAGTGAGGCGAGGTGAAATAGTTATCGCCATGATTGAATCAACAATATAAAACTGCTAATCACATATGTGTATTAAACGCAGAAGGGAAAAGATATAGTAAGTCTTGGTTATCTGGACGGACAACACTCCATTACACAATTGTGAATTGAATAATGGAATAAGACGGCTTGACTGAATAATGGAATAAGACGGCTCGAGTGAATAATGGAATAAGACGACTCGACTGAATAATGGAATAAGACGGCTCGACCATCCAATATGAAACGCACGGACAACTGAAAGGCACATAGAGCTAAGGAAAACCAAAATATAATCTCAAATGTGGTAATTCCAAAGGTTAATCAGTTAAATGTGGCAAAGGTTAATCAGTTAAATGTGGCAATCATATGGTGGTACAGTAATTTCTTAATATGATTACGTAAATGTTAAAAAGTAAATAGGTTAACTCATGCATTAAAAAATACAAGGAAGTTATGAAGAGTAAATCACATTCATTGATTTGGGAGGACGACTAAGAATATGTCAGAATCTTCAATTATTAGCCATCACATTAGAATTTTAGATTAAAAGGTGATTAATTGTGCCCATCTCCAATAGATATAGGCCTTTCTGCCTAAAAATTACTAATAATAAAAAAATATTTCAATATTAACCTTAATTAAAATAAAATATGTGAAATTAAAATGGCCAAAACTCTATGACTTATTTCTATTTTGAATGACAAGGGCAAGAGAACGTCTAGAATATCCCCTCATTTGAAACATTAAAATTACAACTCTTTACAACTCGAGCGAAGTTACAACTTGAGAGCTAAGATTTATTTCTTTCATGCAAGGGCACCAAGAAGCCTCGTGCAATATTCCCTCAATAACATGCACATAGTTGATTAGGACTAGTTTAGGAACCTCTCAGCTTCCCGTACTCAACATTGTCCTTACGTCATCATATTGAGATCTATTAAATATTTAAATTGGCTTATATTCTTTTCCATCAAATTGTACCATTCTAAATACGAGGTTGCAGGGACACATGGGTGCATGTGTCTTACCCTGCAAAAGAATTTTCATTTGATCATATTTCAGCTATAGTACGGAGTAGGTCGAACACTTTTTATATTATGATTACTTTTAAGCAAATTTTTTACTTTATATTAAACGAACCGACCTACAAGAACATATTAGGTATTGTTGAAGCATATTAGGTCAGACAGATTCCACCGGCGACGGTGGTGCCCGTCTACATAACGACCATCCCTTTAGTGGAAGATTCCGCTAACCACTTAATATATTCAGACCATCCATATAGTGGAAGGTTCTCCTAACCATTAAATATATTCAGGGCAGTTGAGATGCCAAAGCTTGTAACATTTTCAGCCTTGAGCAACGTACCATGGTTACAATGAACAGTCACATTGTCGCGTGGCCCACTGTTACCACAACAATGGTGGCTTTGTTTCATCGTTTCACAGGCCCAATTACTGCTAAAAACTTCCTCTCACAGTATATATATTCAGTCTTGTTAGCAGAAACATACCAGTATTGCCGTCGACTTGCAAAGCTTCTCAAAGAGCCATTTCTTCGCAAGCGTACGAATGTTTACAGGATATCTCGTTTCAGCGGCAACAATGTCATTGCCAGTACTACCTCTATCTTCAGGCAGGCTTGTCTTTCTACTCTCAGTAGTTGCCTGTTTGGCTGCCGTCACAAATGCAGAAATATCCCACCATACCTTCGTTGTAAGTTTGTTTGTTCACTGCTGTTTTCGAGTGTGAAATATAGGAGTAGGCTAATTAGGTAGCAAACAGATTCGATTTTTAGGTAAAAAAAAATGGGTTTGAATTTGGTTAGATTTTCAGAGTTAGTTTGAGTTTTGCATGGATCAAAATTTTATGCATTTTAAAACCTTATTTCAGAGGTTTTGTGTCATTTTAAATCAATCCAGATGCTCAGAAAATCGATCAGAATTTTGGATTAACCCAAAATTTAAAACAGCACGACCAGAAAACTAACCTGACTGAAAAATAACTAAAGAGAAAGATTACTCCCTAGTTAGCCAATAACTCCTGAAATATATATGTAATTTTTTATGTTTTCAATGACACAGATTGAACCGAAGACAATTAGCAGGCTATGCCAGCAACATACCATAATTGCCGTCAATGGACAGCTACCGGGTCCAACTTTGTATGTGCACAATGGAGACACTGTTGTTGTAACCGTTATCAACAGAGCCCAGTACAATGCCACTATTCACTGGTATGACAACTTTGCTGTAGCCTCAATGGAAATTATATTCTATTGTTATTATTTATAGATAGATACAGATTATAAGACAAGACTTCTCCTTGAATATGTCAGGCATGGAGTAAGGCAGTTGCGCACAGGGTGGGCAGATGGGACAGGGTATGTCACACAGTGCCCAATTCAACCGGGTGGGAGTTTTATACACAGATTCACCATTACTGGACAGGAAGGAACCTTGTTTTGGCATGCTCATGTCTCATGGCTCAGAGCTACGGTGTATGGAGCTATAGTAATCTATCCTAAGAGAGGAAGCTTATATCCCTTTCCGAAACCCCGAGCCGAAATTCCTATTATGATAGGTGATGAGTTGTATTAATGAGATTCAATACATAATTGTTTGCATGTCTAATGGTTAATATTGATTCAAATTAGTGATACTGTTGTTTTTGAACAGGAGAATGGTGGAACAGGGATCCCATCTCGGTTGTGAATCAAGCGAATCTCACAGGTGCTGCGCCCAATATATCCGACGCCTTCACCATAAATGGACAGCCAGGGGACCTGTATCCTTGCTCCGCATGGGGTAATAAGTCTTTCCTTCCATATAGATTTCAGAAAACTTATACAAATTGTACTGTTCTGTTGAAAATTGACATATAAATTAAAGGATTTGTTTCATGGATGCAGAAACATTTCGCGTTTCTGTGCAACGAGGAGAAACATATCTTCTGCGAATCGTCAATGCTGGACTCAATGTCGAACACTTTTTCAAGATAGCAAACCACGAACTTACAGTCGTAGCAGTAGATGCTAGTTATACTAAACCATATAAAACCGATGTAATCGTGATCACCCCAGGACAGAGTGCCGATGTTCTTGTAACCGCCAACCAGCCTGTGGGCAAATACTATATGGCCGCCCGAGCCTACAGTACTCAGCAACCCGGCTTTTTCGATAACACCACAACTACTGCCATTTTAGAGTATCTTGGCCATCTATCTTCTACGCCTCCTATTCTTCCTGTGCTCCCATTCTACAACGACACTGCAACTGTCGCTAGGTTTAGCAGAGGGCTCCGAAGCCTAGCTTCCCCAGAGCACCCGGCCGACGTTCCGCATGCAATAGATGAAAGCATCATCTCCACAGTTGGACTAGGGTTGCTTCCGTGCCCGCCGGGGCAGATCTGTGGAGGCCCCAACGGAACAAGGCTTACTGCAAGTATGAACAACATCTCCTTTGCATTGCCCACGATCGCTCTTCTCCAAGCCGCTTATTTCGGCATCAATGGTGTCTTTACAACGGATTTTCCACCAAATCCTCCCGTTATATTTGATTACACAGGGCAGAACATACCCCGAAGTCTTTGGGCTCCTACATCAGGAACAAAACTGAAAGTGCTTGAGTACGATTCTACAGTGCAGATGGTTTTCCAGGGAACGAACATCTTCGTGGCTGATAACCATCCAATGCATCTTCATGGTTACAACTTTTACGTGGTGGGAGAAGGCTTCGGGAACTATAACCCACTTACCGACCCGCTTAAATTCAACCTGGTCGATCCCCCGAGTCGCAACACCATTGGCGTTCCAGTGAACGGATGGACTGCCATTCGATTTAGGGCTGACAATCCAGGTATATATATATTTTCTTCGTTTCAATTCATTTATAATTTCGTATCAGTTTCGTATCAGCATGGAGTCATCTTAACTTTGGTTTTACTAAGATAATTTTGGTTTTACTAAGAGTCTAAAAGGATCAAATCTCTAAATCTACAGTATATAAATTAATTGTTTTTAATTTTTTTTTATCTAATTTTAATTAAGTTAATTTAATTTAATTTATATATATGTGTGTTTTATTTTATAAAAGGTTGAAGTTTACATATACAGTTTGAATAAGCCTAATGGTTAAGAATATGTGTTTTTCACAAGTTCAAATCCAAAAAATAAGCAAATCCAAAAAGTAAAGTAAAATAGGATATAGATACATTAATAGACTTTACCAATCAAATCCAAAAAAATAAAATATGTATACCTCTCCATCCAAAAATTTAATCCAAAAATTTAATGACAAAATATTATTGTGTTTTACACAGGAGTGTGGTTCATGCACTGTCACTTTGACGATCATCAGTCGTTTGGACTGAATATGGCGTTTCTAGTTAAGAACGGTCACGGTTATTTGGCAACATTGGAGCCTCCTCCTCCAGATCTTCCCAGGTGCTAGAGAAAGAAAATGACATCAACTCCTCCAGATCTCCCCAGGTGCTAGAGAAAGAAAATGACATCAACTGGATCATGTTAATGTTCGGTCACACATATGCTTTCCAAAAATAAGTCCGCCTATATGAATAAGGGACGCTCCATTGTCCAGGGCGGATTAGTGTGACATTTGTTTGGTTTGAAAATAATGAGGCAACTATTTCAATGCGTGGTATGACAGCAGCATTCAAATATGCGTTTTGTTGCATATGTTTGTATAGATGCGATGCCATAAAATTCAGAACAGTTCATAAATATTTATAAATAAAATGCAATGCATTACATATCTTACTCAGTTGCTCCCCATAAATCTAATAGTTATAAATAAAATGTAATGCAAAACAGTTCAGGATTTATATCTTACTCTTTGGTGCTCTCATAAATCTACTACCATGTAATATGATTAAGAGGACTCATTTAGAGAAAGTTTAAAAAATATTTTGATTAATTTAATTATAATTTTAAACAAGTTTATTATTTAATTTAAAATAATTGTTTAATATAAATGGTATGATATTACAAAATGTATTTATGTAATAATGTTAAGTTGTTAGGTAGGTTTTTTTTAATTTAATTTGATATTATAAAATTTATTTAATAATAATGCTAAGTTGTTAGGTATTAAGTGATTGTTAGATGATAATTGACATAGTCATTCATTTGCATAAGAAGTAATTAGATTTTATAACTATTTGAGATTTTTTTTTAAATCACATTTTTATAAAAAAAACATATACTAATATGGTTGTTCATTCTTTATTTAAAAAACATATCTTATTAGTCCTTGCCGAGACATGAATATAGCTATTAGTTAGTGGTTGTATCCCTATCACTTTCATCTTTGGTTTTTAATTTTTTTTGGATTTGAAAGGTTTAACATAGGAAAATCTACATAATTTTTTTATTAAAATTAAAATAAACTAAAAAGATTATTTTTCTTCAATCCTATTCACCTTTAACTTTGAAGTCTTGTCTTATTGTTGGGGTGATAGATTGCATTAATACCCATACGAGCCTGCATGAATACTCATTAGAGTCTAGTCTGTATTAATACTTCTGCGATGACGACGTGCATTAATACTCATCAGAGTCTGTATTGACACTTCTGCTTTGTTATCCCCCGTAATCAGCGACCGTCTTTCTAACCAATGTAGTTTCCTCAATGTCAGCCCCTACACTACTTAATCTCAATTACTAAATGCGTGGTGGTAGTGACCATTCATGAGATGGACCGCCACTGAAGCAAATTTCAGTGAAGTAGCAGAGGTAATAATACAATAGCCACTCTCCACTAGGCCTAGAATTTGACGTCCTCTAGGACGTTTTTTTCATTTTAAGATGTATTTTACAGGTACATATTAAATTTATACGTCAGCATTTAT
Source organism: Picea glauca (assembly GCA_000966675.3). Classification (NCBI taxonomy): domain Eukaryota; kingdom Viridiplantae; phylum Streptophyta; class Pinopsida; order Pinales; family Pinaceae; genus Picea; species Picea glauca. Next base: position 391,930 of record JZKD02S1914104.1, read on the forward strand.
TAGGTATTTAGCTTACATGTCTATTGTATAACCTACAGGACTTGAGAGAGGTTGGGTTATACAGGGTTTGAGAGAGGTTGGTTTCAAGAGTAAATGAAATAGTAAATGGAATTTGATGTTGCCTATAGGTTTTTTCTTAGATTGCAAGTTCTCAAAGGTAGGATTGAAATGTCATTTCTCATTCATTTTAACAGATTTATTTTATTTTTATATTTTTTTCATTAAGAAGTTTTTTTTACAAATTTTTGTATATTAGAGAAAAAAAAATGAATATGCTTAAAACTTAAAATGACAAGCACAAAAAATAAATGACCGTCATCAAATTTTTACTTGACAAGTAAGATCAGAAATGAAATTTGACGAGCAAAATGTTTTTCCCATCAAATACAGCCAAAGATTTTATCTAACCGTCACTGGGAAGAGGACCTGTTTTTGACGAAGAATAAATTCTACAAGAAATTATTAATATTTTTTATAAGTATTTATTTATGACAGGACATAAATTCCATAAAACGTCATTAATAGTTTTTATCTCCTCCACCTTGAAACTGGTAATATGTATGATCTCCAAATTTCTATAAGGAATACCATTTACAAGTGGCCCTGTAGTCAATGCAGTAATTAATAGCTCAGTAATGGTTGCCTAAGAGGGATTAATATACTGTCCATTGGAAGGCCGAAGGGATTAAGAGGACAACGGGTAAGGCTAAAGCCCTCTTTACTCTGCAATGTTATGTAATGTCATTCTCTTTGATTTTATGTGATTTTTTTTTTTTTTTACGGAAAATGGTAGGTTTTAAGTGGTTAGATTGCATTAAAACTCATATATAAATATAAATATGGAAGATAATTCTTTGTTTAATGAACTTACATTTTATTTACAAATTAACTTACTCCTTCCCAAGTACTTATCTTAGGAATTCTGGACATTGTGGCAGTTATCTTGCTCCTGCCAACATCAAAACATAGAGTTTATTTTTTAGCAAACACAATCACATTTAGATGGAAAGCTTTTGAAACCCATAAGAGCCTACCCCTGGTTATTTTTTTTCCCTCCAGTTTCTTTAGATTTAAAAAAATATAAATATAAAACCTATGTTAGGTTGAGCTGAGTTTTTCCATATTTAGAAAAATATAAAATTAAAACTTATGCTGGGCGGAGGCCAGCCCAGCGGAGTTTTTCCACCCAAACTCCAAAGAAAAATCACATATCCAAGAGTATAACATAATTGTGCACATCTCTAATTGGCAGCCTTATGTTGAAAGGGGTGAATGATTTAAAATATATCAAGGGTGAAGTTCTTGTAGAGGTTTTGTTAGTTGAACAAAAACACTAAATATGGGTGAAAATAGAAATTTACAATTACCAATACTATTTTATCCATTATTTCAAGGATAGTAGTTTTAACAAAAGAGAATAAGTGCACTAGAACTTCCCTAAGTAAGCCTAGTTAATGTTGGCAACTTGCAAATGAGTTGTTAATGTTTTAAGTTTTAACTAGTATTGTATATAAATATTTATCATATAAATATTTATCATAGTAATGGAAATTAGAATGACATAATAATTATGGGGAGTTACGACCATTCTTTTTCTAAACTTTGAATATACACTTTTAAAATGAAAATTGGGATGGCATGGAAATTATGGGGAGTTAGGGCTGAATAGATAATCCATCCTCTTTTCAAACTTTGATTTTATTTTTATATATATATATATATATATATATATATATATATATATATATATATAATTTTGATGTAATATACACTTTTAAATATTGTAATTCAATTGGGATGAAATGTAAATTCTGGGCGAAATGGATAATTTTGATGTAATATATATTTTTAAATATTGTGATTTTTTTTCACAATTTTTTTTTCATAAATATTCATGAAAATCTAATTCAAATAAGTTAAATTTATGATTTTTATTTACATAAAAATTCTAGTTAATATTCTTGTTATTTTTATTTACATAAAAATTCTCATAAATATTCACTCAAATCTAACTGAAATAAGTTATAACCTGTTTATAATAATTTAATAGATAACGCTTATATTCTCTTAAATATACATGTTTTGCTACCTTATTTGGAACTTATTTAAAGGAGTATGAACATTCTCTAAATCTGCACTTTTTCCTACCTTGTTTGGAACTTATTTAAACGAGCATGATCATTCTCCTAAATCTACACTTTTTCCTACCTTCTTTGGAACTTATTTAAAGGAGTATGAGCATGATCATTCTTCCGAATCTACACTTTTTCCTACCTTCTTTGGAACTTATTTAAAGGAGCATGAGTATGTTTTCTACTTATATTCATGATCATTCTCCTAAATCTACACTTTTTCCTACCTTCTTTGGAACTTATTTAAAGGAGTATGAGCATGATCATTCTTCTGAATCTACACTTTTTCCTACCTTCTTTGGAACTTATTTAAAGGAGCATGAGTATGTTTTCTACTTATATTAAATATAGTCTCAAATGCTTTATGTCTGTAATGTCTACGTTTTCCTTCCACGTAACTCCTACAATTTTCTCATTGCTTTAGCCTGTAATACTCACAGAAAATGTGTGCCCTCCTTTTAGAAAAAGGGTTTATTGATAATACATAATAAATTTCATGTTGAATTTAATTTAATGTAATACAGAATAAATTTAAAATTTTTAATATAACTTCAATTATTCAAGAACAATTTTTTATTCAAAACTTTAATATTGAAGTTTTAATTTTTTTATTAAAACTTCATTGTTGAAAGACACAAATACAATGCTACTTTCTGACATCCTCTCTACTCCTAAGATATTTATCATTTCCCACATCTTCATCTTCTTTTCTTCTCTCTTATTGAACGGAGTAGAAGAACAAGAAGCCAACAATATGAGCTTTTATTCATTTTGTATTCTTTTCTTCTTTTCTTCTCTCTTATTGAACGAAGTAGAAGAACAAGAAGCCAAAAATATGAGCTTTTATTCATTTTGTGTCGTTGGCTTGACTCCTCACTACCAAAACTAATAGAACAACCATTAGTCTCACTTTTATTGATTTCTTGTTTTATGGGTAAATATGAATCCTCCATAATACTTTTATTAACTAGTCTATCCTACCCGCATTTCAATTTTTATTGGCATTTGTTACAAAAGTATTTCTCATGTTTGAAACTTGCAAATACCAGGCACTTACAAAACCTAATAGAAAGTACAAAAGGTTTGTAGAAAAGATGATAAATGAAAACAAAGTATCAAACATAAAACCTAATCCAAATGTAGCAACAAAGTTGAACATACCAGAGTTGATTGTAGAAGTTAGAACTGCCTTGCTTCTCCTTCTTAGCATTC
>JZKD02S1914104.1:412740-427207 GCA_000966675.3 Picea glauca
TACACATCTCGAACAATATCATTCCACTGTGGGGGAAAGCTAGCATGTGCTAGCTTTCTCTCTTGCACAAGCACAAGCACATCTCGAACAACATCATTCCTCTGTGGGGTAAAACGAGTGCATGCTAACTTTTAGTCTTGCAGAAGCACAAGAACATATTGAATAACATCATTCCATTGTGGGGAAAATCTAGTGTGTGCTAGCTTTCCCTCTTTCACAAACACAAGCACATCTTGAACAACATCATTCCAGCATGGAGGAAATATTGAACATGCTAAACTTCCCTCTTGCACAAGCACAAGCACATCTCAAACAACATCATTCCACCGTTAAGGAAAGCTAGCGCGTGTTAGATTTCCCTCTTGCATAAGCACAAGTTCATCTCGAACAACATCATTCCACCATGGTGTAAAGCTAGCGCCTACTAGATTTCTCTCTTGCACAAGCACAAGACCATCTCAAAAAACATCATTCCAGTGTTGTGCATCTCGAACATCATCCTACCATGGGGAAAATCTAGCATGTGCTAGCTTTCCCTCTTACACAAGCATATACACATCTCGAAAAAAATCATTCCACTGTGGGGGAAGGCTAGCGTGTGCAATCTTTCTCTCTTGCACAAGCACAAGCTCATAGCAAACAACATCATTCCTCTGTGGGGTAAAACTAGTGCATGCTAACTTTCAGTCTTGCAGAAGCACAAGCAGATCTTGAATAATATCATTCCATTGTGGGGAAAAGCTAGCCTATGCTAGCTTTCCCTCTTTCACAAACACAAGCACATCTCGAACAACATCATTCTAGCATGGAGGAAATCTTGCACATGCTAAACTTCCCTCTCACACAAGCATAAGCACATCTCGAATAACATCATTCCTCCATTAAGGAAAGCTAGTGCATGTTAGATTTCCATATTACGCAATCACAAGTGCATCTCGAACAACAACATTCCACCATGGGATAAAGCTAGCGCGTGCTAGCCTTCCCTCTTACACAAGCACAAGTGCATCTCAAACAACATCATTCCATTGTTGTGCATCTCGAACATCATCCTACCATGGGGGAAAGCTAGCACGTGCTAGCTTTCCCTCTTACACAAGCATATACACATCTTGAACAAGATCATTCCACTATGGGGGAAAGCTAGTGTGTGCTATCTTTTTCTCTTGCACAAGCACAAGCGCATCTTGAACAACATCATTCCTCCGTGGGGTAAAACTAGTGCATGCTAACTTTCAGTCTTGCAGAAGAACAAGCACATCTTGAATAACATCATTCCATTGTGGGGAAAAGCTAGCATGTGATAGCTTTCCCTCTTTCACAAACACAAGCACATCTCGAACAACATCATTCTAGCATGGAGGAAAGCTTTCACATGCTAAACTTCCCTCTTGCACAAGCACAAGCACATCTCAAACAACATCATTCCATTGTTAAGGAAAGCTAGCGCATGTTAGCTTTCCCTCTTGCATAAGCACAAGTGCATCTCGAACAACATCATTCCACCATGGTGGAAAACTAGCGTCTGCCAGCTTTCTCTCTTGCACAAGCACAAGACCATCTTGAACAACAGCATTCCAGTGTTGTGCATCTCGAACATCATCCTACCATGGGGAAAAGCTAGCGCGTGCTAGATTTCCCTCTTACACAAGCATATACACATTTCGAACAAGATCATTCCATTATGGGGGAAGGCTAGCGTGTGCTATCTTTCTCTCTTGCACAAGCGCATCTCGAACAACATCATTCCTCTGTGGGGTAAAACTAGTGCATGCTAACTTTCAGTCTTGCAAAAGCACAAGCAAATCTTGAATAACATCATTTCATTATGGGGAAAAGGTAGCCTGTGCTATCTTTCCATCTTTCACAAACACAAACACATCTCGAAAAACATCATTCTAGCATGGAGGAAAGTTTGCACATGCTAAACTTCCCGTTTTCACAAGCACAAACACATCTCAAACAACATCATTCCACCATTAAGGAAAGCTAGCACGTGTTAGCTTTCCCTCTTGCATAAGCACAAGTTCATCTCGAACAACATCATTCTGCCATGGGGGAAATCTAGCACGTGCTAGCTTTCCCTCTTACACAAGCACAAATGCATCTCGAACAACATCATTCCAGTTTTGGGGATGCTAGCTTTCCCTCTTGCACAAGCAAAAGCGCATCTCGAACATCATCCTACCATGGGGGAAAGATAGCATGTATCTTACAAAAGCATATACACATCTTGAACAAGATCATTCCACTGTAGGTGAAAGCTAGCGTGTGCTAGTTGTTATCTCTCTAGGAAATTCTCCTAGGCTGTAGGTCGGAGATGCCTGGTAACTAACTCTTTTTGAAAATGTTTTCTTAATATTTGATGTGGTTTGGTGGATCAAAACGAATATCCAAGGGCTGGACTGTGTTTTCAAGACTGTCTAGAGATACAAAATCTCACAAGGCTTTCTAGCACCGTGGTCAGATAAAGTTTGATTAAATGGGGAAAGAAAACAGCTATTGAACCAGATTATGTTTCATGCCAACAAACACAATGGGTCTAACAACAAAGAAATAACTTATGATAATCAACTAAGATAATTTATCAGTGAGATGACAGTCGCTGCAAATTGAATGAGCTTCAACAAAGGACTTCCACTCATAAGATATAAAAGAACAGAAGAGAAAATCTGACACAGAACTGAAAGAAGCTTGCAATTTTTTATAAAATAAGAATAAGTTTGAGTATTACAGTGGCAGCATCATGGTACTCCAAATCGAACCCTTGTTTGATATCAAAACAGGCATTTTATAGCCTTTACAAACAGTTGAACAGATCCTAAAAATATGGATCTGTCATTAAATGAAAACAGTTCTATTCTATTTAAACAACTCTAAAATTAAAGTCTTTAACAAATAAACTAAGAGGTCGCACTGTCTTCAGCCTTCAAAATTTGCCATTTGACTACTCCAGCTTTCAACATCTGCATTGTGGTGAAATAACATGACACCTGTATATGATTGTTCAACCTTCCACTATCAAAGGGTGAGTTTTTAGGAAATGATTTTGAATGTGTAACCAAAATCCCTCGAATCCCTGAGGTTGAACTCTTGCATGTAATTTTAATAGTCTACTAATTTGTTGGCATATCTTCAAAACACGTTTGAAATAAAAATTTTGCGTTCTCGGCATCAAAACTTGCTAGCCCAGCTTTCAACAGCGCAACCGTTTGAGTTTTTCACGGGTTAGATGATGAAAGCTATCGCTTTCCACAGCTAACGGGTAATGAAATAGTAGCCTAGTGCTATTGAAAGTCCCGATAGTGCACAAAAAGAAACTTTACCTTGAAAATTGATTTCGAACAAAAATCAATGGGCCTCTGACTTCTCACCCTGCATGTTGACGACCACCTAAGCTAGAACCTTCAAGTCTGAATGAGGCTTTTGTTTCAACTTTTGTTTTAACCCCCTGATCTGCTTCTTGAGGCACTTGGTAAGACACCGAAGGCTGTTGCAGTCTTTGGCAAGTTTTGCCTTCCTTTTCTTCTCTCTGACACTCTCCTTGGCCAGTATTTCAAATGCTGCATTTGTCTTGGCAAAGTTGTCAGACAATTTTTTATATCTATCCTTAATCACCCGCTCCAAGACTTCTTGCTGGGCAATTACTTCCTTCAGATGTTTGATCCTTTGATATTTGTTCGACCTAGGGTTTTTTGATGATTCTCCCTGCTCTACCTGACTGAAAGTTTGATAATTCTGAGCGCATTCAGCTGATTGTTCAGAACTCTTGACTGCAGGGTATTGAATTTGTTGCTTAGATTCAGAATCTGAGTAAGGTAAGTTGAGTATGTTCTTTCCTGCACTTTGCTCTGTTGGATGCCCTGTATTTTGTTGTGTAGTCTGCTCTGTTGCCTGCTCGAAACTTAGTTTTATTTTTGACCTGTGAGGTTTCTGTCGAGACAATCTGTTTTCTGAAGGTCTTGGTAAAGCCCTTCTTCTTCTTGAGCTACTCTTAGGGGATGATTGCTTCCTTGAGCTAGCCATCTGTTCATTTGCAGTCTGGTTCAGGGTTTCAAAGCCTTCCCAGAATAGGAAGTGCTCCCATGTCCTCCCCTGTTGCTTAAGGTCTTGGAGGATAATCAATTTAATGAGGCCTAGGTGACATAAAGTATTTTTTATGCTCAAAGGTTGAGCTCTAATTCTTCTGCATACCTTGGTCAAACTGTGATACAAGAAATAGGGAAAATTGATGGGGGTCTTGTTTGTGAAGTGATCCATCAGTTTAAAGTGATACATCATCAATTTTCCGTATCTTCCTTCTGATGTAATGTATAATTGAATGCCTTTGAATAAATCTTGCCACTCTTCATCCAAATATGAGACGAGCATACCTTTATTCCACGCTTTGTGCTTGTACCCATCTTTCAGATAGAATCTGAAATCCTGATTTTTAGGAGCAGTGGTTTTAAACCATCTTTGACCAGTTGTCAGCAATCCTGTAGCTGCTGCAATGAACTCCTCATCTACTTTGATTTCCACAGAGCCAACCTGAGCTCTGTTGCCATCAAATGTCATGGCGAAGGCTTCAGCCGTGGCTTGGTGACACCCAATTTGTAATCTTTCTGCAAATTCCATACATCCCACATTTTTAAAGTGCCTCTGGACCTCAGGATACGATTGCAAAAATGATAAGTCATCCAATTCTCATTTGAGTAAAACGCCACCGCGTCTTCTCACCATTCTGCAACTCCGGCACTTGACCACTGTAATTCCTGTAACCTCTTTAGTTGAACCGAGGGTCTGCGCTGCTGAAAGTAGTCTCGGCTTTGACTCTGTGTTGGATCAAATGAAAACCTCGACTGTATTTTAGAAACAACTTGTAGTATGCAAACTCTGCCTGATTTGATGGTGTCGGACCGATGGTACCTCCTCTGTACCTGCGTCGTCGAATAAAAACTTGCCATTTCGGATGTGATGAGAGTTGAGCATCTGTTCTAGAACGATTTCGAATTACCGTCATATCCTGACATACATGATTGAATTTATATGATCGCCCACTCCCACCAGCGCATGTCTTGGATTTGTTCTGACGTGGGGGTGATCACCTCATCATTTCTTTCATATGTGGATAATGAGCACGTGATTCCCACTTCATGCAACAATGGTGCATGGAGAATGCCTCTGCCACCATGCTCGCTTGCTACTTTCACCAGCACGCGACTCCTTTGAAAACCCCTGTTAGCTGCGGAAAGTATGTACTTTCCACAACGCACCTTTTTATAAAAAACTTACCTTAGCTGCGAAAAGTGAATACTTCCAACAACGTGCCATATCACTTGAAAATGTTCCTTAGCTGCGGGAAGTAGGTACTTTCCACAGCGCGCCATGTCCGAACTGACTGTCAGACCTTTTACGCTTTGTCACTTTCCACAACGCATTAACTGATGAAACGACGTCCTTAGATGTTGAAAGTGGGCGCTTTCCACAGCGCACAATGAATCTTTCGGACGTTGGTTAGCTGTTGAAAGTGAGTCATGCCAATTTACAAAAAGAAGACTTTATGGACCTCATTTATTCCTAGGACAAAAGCAAAGACCTATGCTTGCATCCAAAGAAACTCAAAAATAATTTGAAGTGACAACCTAACACCTAAAGAAAAACAAATAAATGGACAAGTTTATTCGAGGAGTTAACACTGGGTCCTATTGGGGATGAACACCTCCCTGTGAGGTTTCAAGGACCGTAGAACCAATTCCTTTCCTGGAAAAGAACCTAAAAATTAAACTGACCACTAGTGTTCCATTGGGCATGGAGTTATTGAAAAATAAAATCTAAGACTATTTACAATGTCTAGGCTTTGCAGCCCTAGATGAAATACAGTTTTAGAAAACGCCCATTTACCGGGTCACCGAACACTTCGTCACCCTCCAGATTCTTCAGAATGAAAGTGTTGTTGTTTTGCACCTGAGTGATCATAAAAGGGCCTGTCCAAAAAGAATCAAATTTACCGTGCTTGCCTTTTTCCTGTCGAAGAGCATCCCACTTCAGCACCCAGTCACCGATCTGAAAACTGTCCTCCTTCACCTTCCTGTCAAATGTATTTTTGATCTACATCTGATGTGCTTCTGATCTGTGCACTAACTGCTCGCGCGCTTGCTGCAGTTCCACCAAGTCCAACATCCTTCTTACCATGTCATTTTTCTCAGACTGCTCCTCCTGAAAGAACTTAGACACATGCAACACTAACTGAACAGGGAATATTGCATCAGTGCCATAAACCATCTTGAAAGGAGAAGTTCCTATAGATTTTTTAGTGGTTACTCTGTCTGCCCACAGATCAAATTTCAATTTGGAATCCCAACTCTTTTTATTCTCTTCTAATAGTTTTCTTATGATCTTTATCAAGCTCTTATTTGACGATTCCGCTAAGCCATTACCTTGAGGATAGTATGGAGTCGAGTGTACCAGCTGGATGCCCATAGACTCACACAGGTCCATCAATGCTTCTGATTTAATTACTGCTGCGTTATCTGCCACCAACCTCTTGGGACATCCAAATCTGATCAAAATATTTTTGTAGAGGAACTTTATGACCACCTGATGTGTAGCATTCCGTGTAGGGACCACCTCTATCCACTTTGTGAAGTAGTCGGTGGCTACCAGAATCCACTTGTGCTGGCCACTGGATGCAGGATTTATTTCACCGATGAAATCTAAGTCCCACTGCTGGAAAGGGTCGTTAACCACAATGGGCCTCAGGGGTAAAGATTTGAGTTGCTGCTTACTGGTGAATCTTTGGCATTTGTCGCACGATTTTTCGAACGAACACACATCGGCAAACAGAAAAGGCCAATAGTATCCGGCCCTCAGGATCTTATGAGAAGTCGTCTTCCAGTAGTGATGACCACCACAGTTAGCTGAGTGGAACTGATAGGTTACTTCGATAGCCTCTTCTTTATCCAAACACCTGAGAAGTAGGCCAACAGGGTCCCTCCAATACAACAGATTGTTATAGATGCAGAATTTAATAGCTCTAAGTTTGAGAGCCCGAGCTTGAGTTAAACTGAGTTCAGGAGGAACTTCAATTTTTTGCAGAAAATGTATGATGCCAGCATACCATTCACAGGTGGACAAATGGCCTACCACTTGCTGACTGTCATGCTATCCATCTGCTACCAAATCTGCCGGTGAATTTTCTGAAATTTCTGCTATGAAATTAATATCCAGCAACTTACGATTTTCCTCTGCTAAGAGTTTGGTGAGGCCTTGGCCTTTTACCAGCTTGGTGGGCTTTACCTCGATATTAAATTCTATCATATTTTCTATCCATATCGCCCTTTTACCGTCGATATCTGGCTGCATCAAAACATCTTTTACAGAAGACGAGGGAACGTATGCGATGACCTTCAAATGAAGAATATAAATTCTAAATGCTTTTAGAGCTTTAATAAGAGCATAAGCTTGTTTGTCGATGGGGTCATACCTTAGTTCTGCATCCCTGAGTGTCCTATTGAAGAATGCCATGGGATGATCAAAATCTTCCTCGTCTTTCTGAAGTAGGACTACTGCTACTGTGTCATAGGAAGCAAAGGAAAAGGTATAAAAAGTCTTGCTGTAGTCTGGGCTGATCAGAATTGGAGACTCGATGATCGCTTTCTTGATATCCTGAAAAGAGTTTTTTGCACTGTCTATCCATTTTACTTTAGCCCCCTTTTTCAGCATGCAAGTTATATGTTTGACTAATTCAGCAAACTTGGGCACAAACCTTCTGATGAAATTAATCTTACCAAGCAATGACTGTATGTCCTTCTTTGACCTTGGTAAAGACAACCTTTGAATGGCCTCCACTTGTGCTGGATCGATCATGACACCTTCGACTGAGACAATGTGACCCAAGAGCTTACCCTTTCTTAGAGCAAACTGGGATTTCTTGGGATTGAGTGAAATCCCAAATTGTTTGCACTTTAAGAATACTCTTTTTAGATGTTTCAAATGTTCCTCATGGTTGTTGGAATACACAGTAATATCATCAAGGTATATGAGGAAGAATTTTTCCTTCTCTCCCACAAACGCTATATCCATGGCCCTTTGGAATGTAGCCCCGACGTTCATTAATCTAAAGGGCATTTTTGAGTACATCAAGGTTCCCCAAGGAGTGGTGAACGCATTTTTCTCCTGATCATCCGGATGGACAACAACCTGATTGTAACCGGAAAAGCCGTCAAGAAAGGACATGACCTTTGCCCCTGAGATCCTCTGTAACAAGTGTTCCATCTTAGGAAGAGGGTAGTTGTCCTTTTTTGAGCATTTGTTTAAGTTTCTGAAGTCTACACACAACCTTACCTCCCCATTCTTCTTCCTTATGATTACCAGGTTGGCAATCCACTTTGAATATCTCAAAGGAACTATGATCTTGGCATCTAGGAGTTTTTTAATTTCTCTCTCGATCACTGGCAGTAGCAGAGGACTGATAGGCCTGATTTTTTGCTTGAAAGTAATAATATCTTTTTCAAGAGGGATTTTATGCTGAATAATATCAGGATCATAGGTCTTCAGATCGCTATACTTCCAAGCAAACACATCAGAAAATTCCTTCAAAACACTACAATATTTTGACTTCTCATCGACAGTCAATTCAGAAGACAAATTGATGAACTTGGGCTGGATGTTACCTCCTATGTTATGCTCCTGAACAACGGGGTCTTTTTCCTTCTTGTCTGGCTGGTTGCTGATTTTGGATCTTCAACTTGGACATTTCAGATGTCAAACTTTCGAGCATTTTGGCCATTTTTTCCATTTTACTGTGAGCCAAAGAGGATGGCTCAACAACAACCTTCTTCTTCTTAGCCCTGCCTTTAAGCTTTTGTGATGCTGAAATGTTGGATTCAACCTCGAGAGCAGCATCTTGCATTAAAGCAAGTGTGCTTGACCATCTTTCTCTAAGGATAAGAAAAAAGTCGGCATCGAAGGCAACAAAGAAGGTGATCTTTCCTGAAGCATCGCTTGGTTTAATCTCTGTCGGGATTTTACCAAACATTTTATTGAATCTCTTGATAAAGTCTGAAACTGATTCTTCATCTCCTCTCTTCAAATTTCCAAATTCAGACATGTAGTATAAAAGATCTCGTCTTTCCCCCCAGTATTTCAGGAATGCCTCATCTAGTTGTTCAATGCCAGTGATCGAATTTGCTGGTAGCTCTTTGAACCACTTCCAAGCTTGGCCATCCAGGCTCTGGACGAAGACTCTAGTCCACACATCCTCCTCTGAAATATTTATGTTTTCATCATAAGCATAAAACGCTTCAATGTGTTCTTCAGCTGTGTATTCACCTGCTCCTGTAAACTTCGGCATGTATTTCTAGTAATCACCAGTTGGCATGGCAGACAGGGGGTTTGGCAAGACAAGAGGGGCATATCTGTTTGCCAAGATTTGTTCCATTTTGGTTAGAGGGACAGCCATGGCGACCTTGGTGATAGATGAAGATGAGGAGCTTGTAGGAGACAATGGAGGGGATAAGTAACTCAGAGGAGAAGATGGAGGAAATAAATTACCTGATTTGGAAATGAATGACTGTATGACTTCACTGTGAACAACAGTTTCAGAAGTTGATGGGAAATAGGAGGCTTTATAAAACTGGCTGAGCAATGAAGCTAGGATTTCTTCACCCTTAGAGGATAGATCTTGGAGAATGTCCTCAAGGACAGGCAAATTTGTATAAGTGTGCAGGACACCCTTTGACAGTTTTCTAGGCGATGAATTAAAAGAAGATGGAGAGGAATGTTCTTTTGGATGTGATGAAATTTCAATCTCAAGGGAAGAATCAGTGATATTGGAAGAAAAATATGGTTCTTCTACCTTAGCAGCTTGAGATGAACTTTTTATTTCTTCAGAAATTTGAATTTCAGTAGGGGTTTTAAAAGACTTTTCAGATATAGAAATATGAGTGTCAATCAGAATACCTGAATCAATAGTAGCTGCAGATCCGGAGGCCTGCCTGTGCAATGCTTTGGCCTTGCTGATGATTTTTTCTGGATCAGGAATTGATGTTGTCAATGGGCCTTCTGGGTTTGCCCTGGTGTGAGCTCTTTTGGGAGCCACTTCGTCAATGGAGTCGCCAGATAGAAAATGTACAACCAAATGATGTCCAGGCTTTGTCTATCATCAAAGATGGATCTATGTCGTCTCCCAAGGAATCTGAGCTTCTATCTCCTCTCCCCGGCAATGGCGCCAATTTGTTATCTCTCCAGGAAACTCTCCTAGGCTGTAGGTCGGAGATGCCTGGTAACTAACTCTTTTTGAAAATGTTTTCTTAATATTTGATGTGGTTTGGTGGATCAAAACGAATATCCAAGGGCTGGACTGTGTTTTCAAGACTGTCTAGAGATACAAAATCTCACAAGGCTTTCTAGCATCGTGGTCAGATAAAGTTTGATTAAATGGGGAAAGAAAAAAGCTATTGAACCAGATTATGTTTCATGCCAACAAACACAATGGGTCTAACAACCAAGAAATAACTTATGATAATCAACTAAGATAATTTATCAGTGAGATGACAGTCGTTGCAAATTGAATGAGCTTCAACAAAGGACTTCCACTCATAAGCTATAAAAGAACAGAAGAGAAAATCTGACACAAAACTGAAAGAATCTTGCATTTTTTTATAAAATAAGAATAAGTCTGAGTATTACAGTGGCAACATCATGGTACTCCAAGTCGAACCCTTGTTTGATATCAAAACAGGCATTTTATAGCCTTTACAAACAATTGAATGGATCCTAAAAATATGGATCTGTGATTAAATGAAAACAGTTCTATTCTATTTAAACAACTCTAAAATTAAAGTCTTCAACAACTAAACTAAGACGTCGCACTGTCTTCAGCCTTCAAAATTTGCCATTTGACTCCTCCAGCTTTCAGCATCTGCATTGTGGTGAAATAACATGACACCTGTATATGACTGTTCAACCTTCCACTATCAAAGGGCGAGTTTTTAGGTAATGATTTTGAATGTGTAACCAAAATCCCTCAAATCCCTGAGGTTGAACTCTTGCATGTAATTTTAATAGTCTACTGATTCGTTGGCATATCTTCAAAACACGTTTGAAATAAAAATTTTGCGTTCTCGGCCTCAAAACTTGCTTGCCCAGCTTTCAACAGTGCAACCGTTTGAGTTTTTCACGGGTTAGTTGCTGAAAGATATCGCTTTCCACAGCTAACGGGTAACGAAATAGTAGCCTGGTGCTGTTGAAAGTCCTGATAGTGCACAAAAAGAACCTTCACCTTGAAAATTGATTTCGAACAAAAATCAATGGGCGTCTGACTTCTCACCCTGCATGTTGATGGCCACCTGAGCTAGAACCTTCAAGTCTGAATGAGGCTTTTGTTTCAACTTTTGTTTTAACCCCCTAATCTGCTTCTTGAGGCACTTGGTAAGACACCGCAAGCTGTTATAGTCTTTGGCAAGTTTTGCCTTCCTTTTCTTCTCTCTGACACTCTCCTTGGCCAGTCTTTCAAATGATGCATCTATCTTGGCAAAGTTGTCAGAAATTTTTTTATATCTATCCTTAATCACCCGCTCCAAGACTTCTTGCTGGGCAATTACTTCCTTCAGATGTTTGATCCTTTGAGATTTGTTCGACCTAGGGTTTTTTGATGATTCTCCCTGCTCTACTTGACTGAAATTTTGATAATTCTGAGCGCATTCAGCTGATTGTTTAGAACTCTTGACTGTAGGGTATTGAATTTGTTGCTCAGATTCAGAATCTGAGTAAGGTAAGTTGAGTATGTTCTTTCCTGCACTTTGCTCTGTTGGATGCCCTGTATTTTGTTGTGTAGTCTGCTCTGTTTCCTGCTCGAAACTTAGTTTTATTTTTGACCTGTGAGGTTTCTGTCCAGACAATCTGTCTTCTGAAGGTCTTGGTAAAGCCCTTCTTCTTCTTGAGCTGCTCTGAGGGGATGATTGCTTCCTTGAGCCAGCCATCTGTTCATTTGCAGTCTGGTTCAGGGTKTCGAAGCCTTCCCAGAATAGGAAGTGCTCCCATGTCCTCCCCTGTTGTTTCAGCTCTTGGAGGAGAATCAATTTAATGAGGCCTAGGTGACATAGAGTATTTTTTATGCTCAAAGGTTGAGCTCTAATTCTTCTGCATACCTTGGTCAAACTGTGATACAAGAAATAGGGCAAATTGATGGGGGTCTTGTTTGTGAAGTGATCCATCAGTTTAAAGTGATACATCATCAATTTATCATATCTTTCTTCTGATGTAATATATAATTGAATGCCTTTGAATAAATCTTTCCACTCTTCATCCAAATATGAGACGAGCATACCTTTATTCCATGCTTTGTGCTTGTACCCATCTTTCAGATAGAACCTGAAATCCTGATTTTTAGGAGCAGTGGTTTTAAACCATCTTTGACCAGTTGTCAGCAATCCTGTAGCTACTGCAATGAACTCCTCATCTACTTTGATTTCCATAGAGCCAACCTGAACTCCGTTGCCATCAGATGTCATGGCGAAGGCTTCAGTCGTGGCTTGGTGACACCCAATTTGCAATCTTTCTGCAAATTCCATACATCCTGCATTTGTAAAGTGCCTCTGGACCTCCGGATGCGATTGCAAAAATGATAAGTCATCCAATTCTCGTTTGAGTAAAATGCCACCACGTCTTCTCACCATTCTGCAACTCCGGCACTTGACCACTTTAATTCCTGTAACCTCTTTAGTCAAACCGAGGCTCTGCGCTGCTGAAAGCAGTCTCGGCTTCGAATCTGTGTTGGATCAAATGAAAACCTCGACTATATTTTAGAAACAACTTGTAATATGCAAAATCTGCCTGATTTAATGGTGTCAGACCAACGGTACCTCCTCTGTACCTGCGTCGTCGAACACAAACTTGCCATTTCGGGTGTGATGAGAGTTGAGCGTGGGTTCTGGAACGATTTCGAATTACCGTCATATCCTGACAGACATGATTGAATTTCTATGATCGCCCACTCCCACCAGCGCATGTCTTGGATTTGTTCTGACGTGGGGGTGATCACCTCATCATTTCTTTCATACGTGGATAATGAGCACGTGATTCCCTCTTCATGCAGCAATGGTGCATGGAGAATGCCTCTGCCACCACGCTCGCTTGCTACTTTCACCAGCACGCGACTCCTTTGAAAACCCCTGTTAGCTGTGGAAAGTATGTACTTTCCACAGCGCACCTTTTTATACAAAACTTACCTTAGTTGCGGAAAGTGAATACTTCCAACAACGTGCCATATCACTTGAAAATGTTCCTTAGCTGCGGAAAGTAGGTACTTTCCACAGCGCGCCATGTCCGAACTGACTGTCATACCTTTTACGCTTTGTCACTTTCCACAGCGCATTAACTGATGAAACGACGTCCTTAGCTGTTGAAAGTGGGTGCTTTCCATAGCGCACAATGAATCTTTCGGACGTTGGTTAGCTGCTGAAAGTGAGTCATGCCAATTTACAAAAAGAAGACTTTATGGACCTCATTTATTCCTAGGACAAAAGCAGAGACCTAAGCTTGCATCCAAAGAAACTCAAAAATAATTTGAAGTGACAACCTAACACCTAAAGAAAAACAAATAAATGGACAAGTTTATTTGAGGAGTTAACACTAGCTTTCTCTCTTGCACAAGCACAAGCGCATCTCAAATAGCATTATTCCTCTATGGGGTAAAACTAGTGCATGCTAGCTTTCAGTCTTGTAGAAGCACAAGAACGTCTTGAATAACGTCATTCCATTGTGAGGAAAATATAGCGTGTGCCATGTTTCCCTCTTTCACAAACACAAGCACATCTCGAACAACATCATTCTAACATGGAGGAAAGCTTGCACATGCTAAACTTCCCTCTCGCAAAAAAACAATCAAATCTCAAACAACATCAGTCCACCGTTAAGGAAAGCTAGCGCGTGTTAGTTTCCCCTCTTGCATAAGCACAAGTGAATATCGAATAACATCATTCCACAATGGGGGAAAGCTAGCGCATGCTATCTTTCCCTCTTACACAAGCACAAGCGCATTTTGAACAACATCATTCCAGTGTTGGGGAAAGCTAGCACATGCTAGCTTTCCCTCTTGCACAAGCACAAGCGCATCTCGAACATCATCCTACCATGGGGGAAAGCTAGCATGTGCTAGCTTTCCCTCTTACACAAGTATATACACATCTTGAACAAGATCATTCCAGCGTGGGGGAAAGCTAGCGTGTGCTAGCTTTCTCTATTGCACAAACACAAGCGCATCTTGAACAACATCATTCCTTTGTGGGGTAAAACTAGTGCATGCTAACTTACAGTCTTGCAGAGGCACAAACACATATTGAATAACATCATTCCATTCTGGGGAAAAGCTAGCGTGTGTTAGCTTTCCCTCTTTCACAAACACAAGCACATCTTGAACAACATCATTCTAGCATGGAGTAAAGCTTGAACATGCGATACTTCCCTCTTGCACAAGCACAAACAC
>JZKD02S1914104.1:476437-486819 GCA_000966675.3 Picea glauca
TGGAATGATGTTGTTCGAGATGCACTTGTGCTTATGCAAGATGGAAAGCTAGCACATGCTAGCTTTCCCCATGTTGGAATGATGTTATTCGAGATGTGATTGTGCTGGGGGAAAGATAGCACATAATAGCTTTCCCCCACATTGAATGATGTTTTTTGAGATGAGCTTGTGCATGTTGAAGAGGTAAAACTAGCACGCGCTAACTTACCCCCATGGTGGGATGATTTTCAAGAAGCGCTAGTGCTTGTGCAAGAGGGAAAGCTAGCATGCGCTAGCTTTCCCCCACAGTGGAATCATGTTGTTCGAGATGTGCTTGTGCTTCTGCAAGAGGGAAATCCAACATAAACTAGCTTTCTCCCATAGTGGAATGATGTTGTTTCAAGATGCACTTGTGCTTGTTCAAGAGGGAAAGCTAGCACACGCTAGATTTCCTTGACGGTGGAATGATGTTGTTCAAGATGAGCTTATGCTTTTGCAAGAGGGAAGACTAGCATGTGCAATCTTTCCTCCATGATAAATTGATGTCGTTCGAGATGTGCTTGTGCTTGTGCAAGAGGGAAATCTATCATGCGCTAGCTTTCCCCCATGGTGGAATGATTTTGTTCGAGATGCACTTGTGCTTCTGTAAGATTGAAAGCTAGCATGCGCTAGATATCCCCCATGTTGGAATGATGTTATTCGAGATGTGATTGTGCTAGGGGGAAAGCTAGCACATGCTAGATTTTCCCCACATTGAATGATGTTGTTTGAGATGAGTTTGTGCTTGTGCAAGAGTAAAAACTAGCATGCGCTAGCTTACCCTCATGGTCGGATGATTTTCGAGATACGCTAGTGCTTATGCAAGAGGGAAAGCTAGCATGTGCTAGCTTTCCCCCACAGTGGAATGATGTTGTTCGAGATGTGCTTGTGCTTTTGCAAGAGGGAAATCCAAAGCTAAACTAGCTTTCCCCCACTATGGAATGATGTTGTTTCAAGATGCACTTGTGCTTTTTAAAGAGGGAAAGATTGTGTTTTTTAAAGAGGGAAAGCTTATGCTTGTGCAAGAGTGAAGACTAGCATGTGTAAGATTTCCTCCATGTTAAAATAATTGTTCGACATGCACTTGCGCTTGTGCAAGAGGGAAAGCTAGCACACGCTAGCTTTCCCCCATGGTGGAATGATGTTGTTCGAGATGCACTTGTGCTTATGGAAGATGGAAAGCTAGCACACGCTAGCTATCCCCCATGTTGGAATGATGTTATTCGAGATGTAATTGTGCTAGGGGGAAATATAGCACATTGAATGATGTTGTTTGAGATGAGCTTGTTCTTTTGCAAGAGGGAAAACTAGCACGGGCAAGCTTACCCCCATGGTGGGATGATTTTCGAGATGCGCTAGTGCTTGTGCAAGAGGGAAAGCAAGCACGCACTAGCTTTCCCCCACGGTGGAATCATGTTGTTCGAGATGTGCTTTTGATTTTGCAAGAGGGAAATCCAACATAAACTAGAATTCCCCCATGGTGGAATGATGTAGTTTCAAGATGCACTTGTGCTTGTTCAAGAGGGAAAGCTAGCACATGCTAGATTTCCTTGACGATGGAGTGATGTTGTTCAAGATGAGCTTATTCTTGTGCAAGAGGGAAGACTAACATGTGAAATCTCTCCTCCATGCTAAAATGATGTTGTTCAAGATGCGTTTTTACTTGTGCAAGAGGGAAAGCTAGCACGCGCTAGCTTTCCCCCATGGTGGAATGATGTTGTTCGAGATGTGTTTCTACTTGTGCAAGAGGGAAAGGTAGCACGTGCTAGCTTTCCCCCATGGTGGAATGTTGTTATTCGATATGTGATTGCGCTAGGGGGGAATCTAGCACATGCTAGCTTTCCCCCACATTGAATGATGTTGTTTGAGATTAGCTTGTTCTTGTGCAAGAGGGAAAACTAGCACGTGCAAGCTTACCCCCATGGTCGGATGATTTTTGAGATGCTCTAGTGCTTGTGCAAGAGGGAAATCTAGCACACGCTACCTTTCCCCCATGGTGGAATCATGTCATTCGAGATGTGCTTGTGATTTTGCAAGAGGGAAATCCAACATAAACTAGCTTTCCCCCATGGTGGAATGATGTTGTTTCAAGATGCACTTGTGCTTGTTGAAGAGGGAAAGCTAGCACACGCTAGATTTCCTTGACGGTGGAATGATGTTGTTCAAGATGAGCTTATGCTTGTGCAAGAGGCAAGACTAGCATGTGCAAGCTTTCCTCCATGCTAAATTGATGTTGTTCGAGATGCGTTTGTGCTTGTGCAAGAGGGAAAGCTAGAACACGCTAGCTTTCCCCCATGGTGTAATGATGTTGTTCGAGATGCGCTTGTGCTTCTGCAAGATGGAAAGCTAGCACATGCTAACTTTTCCCCATGTTGGAATGATGTTATTTGAGATGTGATTGCGCTAGGGGGAAATCTAGCACATGCTAGCTTTCCCCCACATTGAATGATGTTGTTTGAGATGAGCTTGTGCTTCTGCAAAATGGAAAACTAGCACGCGCTAGCTTACCCCCATGGTGGGATGATTTTTGAGATGCGCTAGTGCTTGTGCAAGAGGAAAAGCTAGCATTTTTTAGATGCACTTGTGCTTCTGCAAGATTGAAAGCTAGCACGCGCTAGCTTTCCCCCATGTTGGAATGATGTTATTTGAGATGTGATTGTGCTAGGGGGAAAGCTAGCACATGCTAGCTTTCCCGCACATTGAATGATGTTGTTTGAGATGAGCTTGTGCTTGTGCAAGAGGGAAAACTAGCACGTGCTAGATTACCCACATGGTCGGATGATTTTTGAGATGCGCTAGTACTTGTGCAAGAGGTAAAGCTAGCATCCACCAGCTTTCCCCCACGGTGGAATGATGTTGTCCGAGATGTGTTTGTTCTTTTGCAAGAGGGAAATCCAACATAAACTAGCTTTCCACCACGATGGAATGATGTTTTTTCAAGATGCACTTGTGCCTGTTCAAGAGGGAAAGCTAGCACACGCTAGATTTTCTTGACGGTGGAATGATGTTGTTCAAGATGAGCTTATGCTTGTGCAAGAGGGAACACTAGCATGTTCAAGCTTTCATTCATGCTAAAATGATGTTGTTTGAGATGCGCTTATGCTTGTGCAAGAGGGAGAGATAGCACGCCCTAGCTTATCCCCATGGTGGAATGATGTTGCTCGAGATGCACTTGTGCTTATGCAAGATGGAAAGCTAGCACGCGCTAGCTTTCCCCATGTCGGAATGATGTTATTAGAGATGTGATTGTGTTGGGGGAAAGCTAGCACATGCTAGCTTTCCCCCACATTGAATGATGTTGTTTGAGATGAGCTTGTTCTTCTTGAAGAGGGAAAACTAGCACGTGCTAGCTTACCCCCATGGTGGGATAATTTTCGAGATGTGTTAGTGCTTGTGCAAGAGGGAAAGCCAGCATGCACTAGCTTTCCCCCACGGTGGAATCATGTTGTTCGAGATGTTCTTGTGCTTCTGCAAGAGGGAAATCCAACATAAACTAGATTTCTCCCACAGCGGAATGATGTTGTTTCAAGATGCACTTGTGCTTGTTCATGAGGGAAAGCTAGCACATTGAATGATGTTGTCTGAGATGAGCCTGTTCTTTTGCAAGAGGGAAAACTAGCATGGGCAAGCTTACCCCCATGGTGGGATGATTTTCGAGATGTGCTAGTGCTTGTGAAAGAGGGAAAGCTAGCATGTGCTAGCTTTCCCCCATGGTGGAATCATGTTGTTCGAGATGTGCTTGTGATTTTGAAAGAGGGAAATCCAACATAAACTAGCTTTCCACCACGGTGGAATGATGTTTTTTCAAGATGCACTTGTGCCTGTTCAAGAGGGAAAGCTAGCACACGCTAGATTTTCTTGATGGTGGAATGATGTTGTTCAAGATGAGCTTATGCTTGTGCAAGAGGGAACACTAGCATGTTCAAGCTTTCATTCATGCTAAAATGATGTTGTTTGAGATGCGCTTATGCTTGTGCAAGAGGGAAAGATAGCACGCCCTAGCTTATCCCCATGGTGGAATGATGTTGCTCGAGATGCACTTGTGCTTATGCAAGATGGAAAGCTAGCACGCGCTAGCTTTCCCCATGTTGGAATGATGTTATTAGAGATGTGATTGTGTTGGGGGAAAGCTAGCACATGCTAGCTTTCACCCACATTGAATGATGTTGTTTGAGATGAGCTTGTTCTTCTTGAAGAGGGAAAACTAGCACGTGCTAGCTTACCCCCATGGTGGGATAATTTTCGAGATGCGTTAGTGCTTGTGCAAGAGGGAAAGCCAGCATGCGCTAGCTTTCCCCCACGGTGGAATCATGTTGTTCGAGATGTGCTTGTGCTTCTGCAAGAGGGAAATCCAACATAAACTAGATTTCTCCCACAGTGGAATGATGTTGTTTCAAGATGCACTTGTGCTTGTTCATGAGGGAAAGCTAGCACATGCTAGATTTCCTTGATGGTGGAATGATTGTGTTCAAGATGAGCTTATGCTTTTGCAAGAGGGAAGACTAGCATGTGCAAGATTTCCTCCATGATAAATTGATGTTGTTCAAGATGCGCTTGCGCTTGTGCAAGAGGGAAAGCTATCATGCTCTAGCTTTCCCCCATGGTGGAATGATGTTGTTCGAGATGCACTTGTGCTTCTGTAATATTGAAAGCTAGCACAGGCTAGCTTTCCCCCATGTTGGAATGACGTTATTCGAGATGTGATTGTGCTAGGGGGAAAGCTAGCACATGCTAGATTTCCCCCACATTGAATGATGTTGTTTGAGATGAGCTTGTGCTTGTGCAAGAGTGAAAACTAGCATGCGCTAGATTACCCTCATGGTCGGATGATTTTCGAGATACGTTAGTGCTTGTGCAAGAGGAAAAGCTAGCATGCGCTAGCTTTCCTTCACGATGGAATGATGTTGTTCGAGATGTGCTTGTGCTTCTGCAAGATGGAAAGCTAGCACGCGCTAACTTTCCCCCATGTTGGAATGATGTTATTCGACATGTGATTGTGCTAGGGGGGAATCTAACACATGCTAGCTTTCCCGCACATTGAATGATGTTGTTTGAGATGAGCTTGTGCTCCTGCAAAAG
Source organism: Picea glauca (assembly GCA_000966675.3). Lineage (NCBI taxonomy): Eukaryota > Viridiplantae > Streptophyta > Pinopsida > Pinales > Pinaceae > Picea > Picea glauca. The sequence continues at coordinate 481,535 of JZKD02S1914104.1, forward strand.
GGAAAACTAGCACGCGCTATCTTACCCCCATGGTGGGATGATTTTTGAGATGCACTATTGCTTGTGCAAGAGGAAAAGCTAGCATTTTCGAGATGCACTTGTGCTTCTCCAAGATTGAAAGATAGCACGCGCTAGCTTTACCCCATGTTGGAATGATGTTATTCGAGATGTGATTGTGCTAGGGGGAAAGCTAGCACATGCTAGCTTTCCCACATATTGAATGATGTTGTTTGAGATGAGCTTGTGCTTGTGCAAGAGGGAAAACTAGCACATGCTAGCTTACCCACATGGTCGGATGATTTTTGAGATGCGTTAGTGCTTGTGCAAGAGGGAAATATAGCATCCACCAGCTTTCCCCCACATTGGAATGATGCTGTCCAAGATGTGTTTGTGCTTTTGCAAGATGGAAATCCAACATAAACTAGCTTTCCCCCACGGTGGAATGATGTTGTTTCAAGATACACTTGTGCCTTTTCAAGAGGGAAAGCTAGCACATGCTAGATTTCCTTGATGGTGGAATGATGTTGTTCAAGATGAGCTTATGCTTGTGAAAGAGGGAAGAGTAGCATGTGCAAGCTTTCCTCCATGCTAAAATGATGTTGTTCAAGATGCACTTGTGCTTGTGCATGAGGGAAAGATAGCACGCGCTATCTTATCCCCATGGTGGAGTGATTTTGTTCAAAATGCACTTGTGCTTATGCAAGATGGAAAGCTAGCACGTGCTAGCTTTCCCCATGTTGGAATGATGTTATTCGAGATATGATTGTGCTGGGGGAAAGCTAGCACATGCTAGCTTTCCCCCAAATTGAATGATGTTTTCTGAGATGAGCTTGTGCTTCTTGAAGAAGGAAAACTAGCACGCGCTAGCTTATCCCCATGGTGGGATGATTTTCGAGGTTTGCTACTACTTGTGCAAGAGGGAAAGCAAACATGCACTAGCTTTCCCCCACGGTGGAATCATGTTGTTCGAGATGTGTTTGTGCTTCTGCAAGAGGGAAATCCAACATAAACTAGCTCTCTCCCATAGTGGAATGATGTTGTTTCAATATGCACTTGTGCTTGTTCATGAGGGAAAGATAGCACACGCTAGATTTCCTTGATGGTGCAATGTAGTTGTTCAAGATGAGCTTATGCTTGTGCAAGAGGGAAGACTAGCATGTGCAAGATTTCCTCCATGATAAAATGATGTTGTTCGAGATGTGCTTGCGCTTGTGCAAGAGGGAAATCTATCACACGCTAGCTTTCCCCCATGGTGGAATGATGTTGTTCGAGATGCACTTGTGCTTCTATAAGATTGAAAGCTAGCACACGCTAGCTTTCCCCCATGTTGGAATGATGTTATTCGAGATGTGATTGTGCTAGGGGGAAAGCTAGCACATGCTAGATTTCCCCCACATTGAATGATGTTTTTTGAGATGAGCTTGTGCTTGTGCAAGAGTGAAAACTAGAATGTGCTAGCTTACCCTCATGGTCGGATGATTTTCGAGATACGCTAGTGCTTGTGCAAGAGGGAAAGCTAGCATGCACTAGCTTTCCCCCATGGTGGAATGATGTTGTTCGAGATCTGTTTGTGCTTCTGCAAGAGGGAAATCCAACATAAACTAGCTTTCTCCCACGTTGGAATGATGTTGTTTCAAGATGCTCTTGTGCTTCTTCATGAGGGAAAGCTAGCACATGCTAGATTTCCATGATGGTGGAATGATGTTGTTCAATATGAGCTTATGCTTGTGCAAGACGGATGACTAGCATGTGCAAGCTTTCCTCCATGATAAAATGATGTTGTTTGAGATGCGCTTGCGCTTGTGCAAGAGGGAAAGCTATCACGTGCTATCTTTCCCCCATGGTGGAATGATGTTGTTCGAGATGCTCTTGTGCTTCTGTAAGATTGAAAGCTAGCACACGCTAGCTTTCCCCCATGTTGGAATGATGTTATTCGAGATGTGATTTTGCTAGGGGTAAAGCTAGCACATGCTATATTTCCCCCACATTGAATGATGTTGTTTGAAATGAGCTTGTGCTTGTGCAATATTGAAAACTAGCATGCGCTAGCTTACCCTCATGGTCAGATGATTTTCAAGATGCACTTGTGCTTCTGCAAGATGGAAAGCTAGCACGCGCTAGTTGTCCCCCATGTTGGAATGATGTTATTCGAGATGCAATTTTTCTAGGGGGAAAGCTAGCACATTGAATGATGTTGTCTGAGATGAGCCTGTTCTTTTGCAAGAGGGAAAACTAGCATGGGAGGGATTACCCCCATGGTGGGATGATTTTCGAGATGTGCTAGTGCTTGTGAAAGAGGGAAAGCTAGCATGTGCTAGCTTTCCCCCATGGTGGAATCATGTTGTTCGAGATGTGCTTGTGATTTTGAAAGAGGGAAATCCAACATAAACTAGCTTTCCCCCATAGTGGAATGATGTTGTTTCAAGATGCACTTGTGCTTGTTCAAAAGGGAAAGCTAGCACATGCTAGATTTCCTTGACAATAGAATAATGTTGTTCAAGATGAGATTATGATTGTGCAAGAGGGAAGACTAACATGTGCAAGATTTCCTCCATGCTAAAATGATGTTGCTCGAGATGCACTTCTGCTTGTGCAAGAGGTAAATCTAGCACGTGCTAGATTTCCCCCATGGTGGATTGATGTTGTTCGAGATGTGCTTCTGCTTATGCAAGAGGGAAAGGTAGCACACACTAGTTTTCCCCCATGGTGGAATGTTGTTTGAGATGAGCTTGTTCTTGTGCAAGAGGGAAAACTAGCACGTGCAAGCTTACCCCCATGGTGGGATGATTTTTGAGATGCGCTAGTGCTTGTGCAAGAGGGAAAGCTAGCACGTGCTACCATTCCCCCACGGTGGAATCATGTTGTTCGAGATGTGCTTGTGATTTTGCAAGAGGGAAATCCAACATAAACTAGCTTTCCCCCATAGTGGAATGATGTTGTTTCAAGATGCACTTGTGCTTGTTCAAAAGGGAAAGCTAGCACATGCTAGATTTCCTTGACGGTGGAATGATGTTGTTCAAGATGAGCTTATGCTTGTGCAAGAGGCAAGACTAGCATGTGCAAGCTTTCCTCCATGATAAATTAATGTTGTTCGAGATGCACTTGTGCTTGTGCAAGAGGGAAAGCTAGCATGCGCTAGCTTTCCCCCATGGTGGAATGATGTTGTTCGATATGCACTAATGCTTCTGCAAGATGGAAAGCTAGCACGTGCTAGCTTTCCCCCATGTTGGAATGATGTTATTCAAGATGTGATTGCGCAAGGGGGAAATCTAGCACATGCTAGCTTTCCCCCACATTGAATGATGTTGTTTGAGATGAGCTCATGCTTCTGGAAAAGGGAAAACTAGCACGCGCTAGCTTACCCCCATGGTGGGATGATTTTCGAGATCCGCTAGTGCTTGTACAAGAGGAAAAGATAGCATTTTCGAGATGCACTTGTGCCTCTGCAAGATTGAAAGCTAGCACGCGCTAGCTTTCCCCCATGTTGGAATGATGTTATTCGAGATGTGATTGTGCTAGGGGGAAAGCTAGCACATGCTAGCTTTCCTGCTTATTGAATGATGTTGTTTGAGATGAGCTTGTGCTTGTACAAGAGGAAAAACTAGCACGGGCTAGCTTACCCACATGGTCGAATGATTTTTAAGATGCACTAGTGCTTTTGCAAGAGGGAAAGCTAGCATCCACCAGCTTTTCCCCACGGTGGAATGATGTTGTTCGAGATGTGTTTGTTCTTTTGCAAGAGGGGAATCCAACATAAACTAGATTTCCCCCACGGTGGAATGATGTTGTTTCAAGATGCACTTGTGCATGTTCAAGAGGGAAAGATAGCACATGCTAGATTTCCTTGACGGTGGAATGATGTTGTTCAAGATGAGCTTATGCTTGTGCAAGAGGGAAGACTAGTATGTGCATGATTTCCTCCATGCTAAAATGATGTTGTTTGAGATGCGTTTGTGCTTGTGCAAGAGGGAAGCATAGCACGTGCTAGCTTATCCCCATGGTGGAATGATGTTGTTCGAGATGCACTTGTTCTTATGCAAGATGGAAATCTAGCATGCGCTAGCTTTCCCCATGTTAGAATGATGTTATTCAAGATGTGATTGCACTAGGAGGAAAGATAGCACATGCTAGCTTTCCCCCATATTGAATGATGTTGTTTGAGATGAGCTTGTGCTTGTTGAAGAGGGAAAACTAGCACGCGCTAGCTTACCCCCATGGTGGGATGATTTTCGAGATGCGCTAGTGCTTGTGCAAGAGGGAAAGCCATCATGCGCTATCTTTCCTCCACGATGGAATCATGTTGTTCGAGATGTGCTTGTGCTTATGAAAGAGGGAAATCCAACATAAACTAGCTTTCTCCCACGATGGAATGATGTTGTTTCAAGATACACTTGCGATTGTTCATGAGGGAAAACTAGCACACGCTAGATTTACTTGATGGTGGAATAATGTTGTTCAAGATGAGCTTATGCTTGTGCAAGAGGGAAGACTAGCATGTGCAAGATTTCCTCCATGATAAAATGATGTTGTTCGAGATGCGTTTGCACTTGTGCAAGAGGGAAAGCTATCACACGCTAGCTTTCCCCCATGGTGGAATTATGTTGTTTGATATGCACTTGTGCTTCTGTAAGATTGAAAGCTAGCACGCACTAGATTTCCCCCATGCTGGAATGATGTTATTCGAGATGTGATTGTGCTATGGGGAAAGCTAGCACATGCTAGATTTCCCCCACATTGAATGTTGTTGTTTGATATGAGCTTGTGCTTGTGCAAGAGTGAAAACTAGCATGCACTAGCTTACCCCCATGGTCGGATGATTTTTAAGATACGCTAGTGCTTGTGCAAGAGGGAAAGCTAGCATGCACTAGCTTTCCCCCACGGTGTAATGATGTTGTTTGAGATGTGCTCGTGCTTTTGCAAGAGGGAAATCCAAAGCTAAACTAGCTTTCCCCCATGGTGGAATGATGTTGTTTCAATATGCACTTGTGCTTGTTCAATAGGGAAAGCTAGCACACGGTAGATTTACTTGATGGTGGAATGATGTTGTTCAATATGAGCTTATTCTTGTGCAAGAGGGAAGACTAGAATGTGCAAGCTTTCCTCCATGATAAAATAATTGTTTGACATGCGCTTGTGCTTGTGCAAGAGGGAAATCTAGGACACACTAGCTTTCCCCCATAGTGGAATGATGTTGTTCGAGATGCACTTGTGCTTCTGCAAGATGGAAAGCTAGCACACACTAGTTGTCCCCCATGTTGGAATGATGTTATTCGAGATGTAATTTT
>JZKD02S1914104.1:509718-521406 GCA_000966675.3 Picea glauca
AAATATCAAACTACCCATATATCCATGGTATTTTTGGTGTCCACCTCCCCAAACCCCTCCCAAAATTCATGTGGTGAGATACCCTCATTGATCGCAATTGATAATGGATGATTGTCGATTGCTTTGTAGTTTCTTACTCAATTCTCATTCTCATGCTCTCTACCAACAAGAAATAACTTCTCAATTGAAAATCTGGCCTTAAGGGCTCAGAAATTCCCTTAAAGCTGCCTCAGATTGCTACCCAGAACTGAGTTATTCCACCCTTAGAAAAGTCCCTTAGATGTTTTTCATAACACCTCCAGTTGATTTCCAAAACAACTTCAGAACAACCTCTCACATAAATTAAACAAAACAATACACATAAGTAAACACACCAAAACACCAATGGCTCAAACTAAAAGTACCAAATATTTACAATCCAAACTCAATCAGTTCATTCATATTTATGAATGGATACCATTTCCATTCCCATTTGAGCAACAACTAGGAGTTGGATTCCTTTTCATAACACCATTAACATGACCATTCATAATTCCATTTCCAACACCATTTGATGCAGGCCCATTAACAAATAACAACACCAATTACATTGCCATTTTCAAACCCATTCCTTTTGAGCAATGTAGGAGTTCTACTATTATCATCAACATGTGGACTTAGATCCAAATTGCTTGGTTTGCCAGGGTTATTAAAATATGAATCAAGCTATGACATGATGCTGCTAATACAAGGCCTGCAAGGAACTCAATTATGGTCATACATTCTCCAAATAAAAACAACTACATTTCAGCGACTCAACAAAATGATGCAAGTTAAAACACAATTTGGAAAAAGCATATCCCGTTGAAATTTCAATGAAAACAAGTGCGCACTTCCATTACATTTCCAAAAGGAAAAATTAACAGTAGGAAACTAAACTACTCAAACTGCAACATATAGGAAAACTTTGCTTGATCCAGTACAAGATATGAACTAGGATGGCCTCTTTACAAGAAAAACTATGCAAGGTTCCATTTGTTTTTGTACTGCCTAAATACATGTCCCTTGGAAGGTTCTTGCAGGATAAATTATTTAACCAGAATTCTCGTTGCCATGCTTGTGAGAAACCTCCAGATGCCCATGCTTACTGCTATACTCATCAGGAGGGAAGGCTCATGGTATCTCTTCAACAGATTCCTCAAACTCTTAATTTACCTGGTGAACAGGAAGGGAAAATATGGATGTGGCATCGGTCCTTGAAATGTGAATGGAAATATGGACTTCCTCAACCAAACAGGAGAGTGTTGATGTCTGATGCAACATCTGGTCTGTCCTTTGGAAAAATTTTAGACCTTAGTTTCTCAAATAATGTTGCAAGTAGAGTAGCAAGTTGTGGCCATTCCTTACATAGAGACTGTCTTCGTTTTTATGGGCTTGGCAGTTTGGTGGCATGCTTCCATTATTTTTCCATCAATATTCTAGGTGTTCATTTGCCACCTACTAAACTAGAATTCAATAACCCAAATCAATAAGACTGGCTTAGGAAGAAAGCAACAGAGGTTACACAAAATGGGGAGGATTTCTTTTTGGAGTTTTTGGATTTGATTCATCAAGTCAGAGAGAAAATTTCAAGTGTTGGGCCTTATCCTTTTGAAATTGTCCCAGAGTCAACAAAAATCGCAGAAGTTGAAGGGATGTTACAAAAAGAGAGAGATGAATTTGAGGAATCATTGCAAATGGCTATCACTAAAGACTGGCAACCTGGTCAACCAACTGCTGATATTTTAGAGCTTAATCGCTTAAGGCGGAAACTTATATTTGAATAATATATATGGGATAAATGTCTTTGTTATTTGCATTCATCTCTTAAAATGAAAAGGTCTTTGGTCAGTTCAGAATTTAGTTTACCAGAAGATCTTAATGGTTCGTTGCAGGAGAACATCAATCCTGAGAAACAAGGGTTGATTCATGTGGCACATAATCATGATAGCAACATCAAAGGTGCCAAATTTTCAGAGGTACATAGTTATGGTTTTACAATGAATAACATCAGTCTTGGTGATAAATACGTGTCAGTTGTTAGTCAGAGAGTAATTACTGGTGCACTTGTGCAATCTCTTAGCATTCCTGGCATTCTACAGGATTCCAATTTGGATGATCAATTAACAGTGGCAGCCAAAGTGGATGACAGACCTGTGGACTTGATAGTGAATTCAGAGGCCATGAAACCAGATCAGATGTCAATGAATGGAGATGAGCCTCTCAAATATTTGAGTCCGTCTAGGAAAGATAGGATACACCAGGCTGTTAGTGGCAAGTACTCTACTGATAACAATAATTCATAAGATATATTAGTTGGTAGAGTTAGTATGGGGGACATGTTGGATACTTCGGAGAAATATTTGGGAGTTCGTAGGAGAGTGCTAGAGGGACAATCTTATAATGTGTCTAATCTTTCTTATACATTGGATGCTACATGGACTGGTTATTCTTCATTGGCATGCCAGGTTGCTCATGTGACATCACTAGGGCAAGGAGTTGTTAATGCAGTTCCAAGTGTTGACAATTCTGGAGTATGTTCTGAACTGCCTTTGAACACGGTTTCTGATTCTATCAAGCCAAGTCTGGGTCCATCTATGGTAAGGAATTCAATTAATGATTCTAGTTCTAACACACAAGATATTGATGTGTCATACTTACCAGATGCAAACATGCCTTTATCAACAGTTGGAATAGTTCATTATTCAAATTATCCTGATTTTGAAAAAATCTTGATCTGGGAACCCTTTTCATACTTGGATATGATTTTCAGTAACACTTCTTAGGAATCTTTAGGAATTTTTGAGTTAGTTAGTGATTATAGGCCAATATTTGTGTCCTCAACTATTAAGCTACTTGATCAGGGTGGAGCAAAGTTACTCTTACCAACTGGCATTGACAATGTCATCATTGTTGTTTATGAGGATGAGCCTACAAGTCTAATATCATATGCTCTCACCTCTAAACAGTACCAGGCTTAGATATCTGATGATCAATTTGAGGAGAAACACAAAGAGAAAGATGAGGACACAAAAAGAGATTTTGAAGACTCATCTGTTAAAAATATTGCCCCTTATTCACTTCAGAACGTAGATAGCTCCTTTGAAGTGGCTATAGTTCATTCTGGGGGAAGAACTGCTTTGTCTGAGGATGTTTCTACTTATAGTTCCTTTGGTTCCAATGAGATTGTGGTTGCAGATCCTGTATTACATGCAAAGATCAGGCATGAAGAGATTTATTTTGGTGATGGAAATTTTCCTGGAAAAGGGAAATATTTAGTAGTTTGTTACTGTGCAAAACAATTCTATATGATACTAGAGGATTCTTGTCATGACACAAGAATGGAAGTTAGTAGCTATGATTGATCTGGTTTGTAGAGAAGTAGAAGAATGGTAATCTTGTATTTCTATCCTTAGTTTAAGTCATTTGATAATCAAATATGATGAGGATGAGCTTATATGGTCAAAAAATCATGTCAGAGGGATTTATACTCCAAAAGTGGGATATCATGCTTTGAGTGCTATTAATGGGGTATAGGAAAACCTGTTTGTTGGTGGAAAATCATTTAGAAGTTTAAGTGTTCACTTAAAGCACACATATCTATGTGTCTGGAACTTGAAWTTTTTTTTCTTACTTGGAATAACTTGCAAAACAGAGGCAAACAAGGGCCCAATTGGTGTACACTTTGCAAGGCTAATGAATAACATATTTCTCAACTTTTGATGTTTTGTACATTCACTAGTCAGGWYTGGAAAGAAGTGGAATCCAATACATGCATAAGGRGGCCAGTTTGGGGTGGAAATACATTAGAAGAAGAGTTGAATAAATGGTGCAACAACCCAGTTGTAAAAAATATAAGAGCACTTCCATTGATTAAATCTTGGAGAATATGGTTAAACCAAAATACCAACATATTTGAAGGTAATGCCAATATGGTTCTATGCCATGACAATATATCTTGTTGAGACTCTAGCGTCATCTAAATTTTATTTCAGTTATATAGTAACACCCTGCTTCACGAATGAACCAATGTATTATTAACCTTCAATTTTACAAGTGAGGAAGTTCCTAGCAACATCAACAGAGAATACATTCGATGGCTACTTGTTTCAACCTAGTAGCAAAGTAAAATTGAAGTGATAACCCTCCAAGTTCAATAGAAAAAACAATGGGATGAGTAGGCATTCGATAGTCAAGAGAATGTGATGTAGCTGCTTGCAAGACTAAACTTTTACATATTCCTTTATTCGGTTGTCATTAATTTAGTTAGAGCTCTATTCTCTTATGCACAAACATAATGCACTCATCCCTCCTTTCTCACACAAAGGAAAACAATTAAATAAATAGTTATTTATTGAGGGGATGCATTGCCTTATTTTAGTTTAAATTCAAGCCAACAACAATATAATAATACCCTCCAACACCTATAAAGAGTTGTTGTCAGTATGCAATGTAAATTATGACAACCATGCATACTAGGCGTTTGGATATTATAACCTTCAACCAATGCTCGTCTACTCCTGTGATGATAACATAATATAGCATTCTTGGCTAGGAATTCTTCCCACAAGTGCTCCAAGCTCTTCCCAACACTTTTACAATCCTCTTGCAATAAATCTAGCCTACTTGACAAAGCTTCCACCTCCACAATTTGTTGGCATGTTGCATGCACCACTTCTTCTCAAGTGATTCAACTCACTATTAGCAAGATAAACATCACCCATCATAGTAAGATAAACATGATCAGTCCTAATGTTGAAAAAACCTTGGATCATGTTCAACTACCAATAGTGAGCTGAAACCTTGAACTTGTTTACCTCCTAAACAATGAGTTGATGATTGGATTCACTTATGCTAAACATTATCACAACCCCTATCTTAGATTGAGGTTCCTTCAACATATTTTCCACAACATTCTTTATTTATTGTCCTTCACATTATCCTTAGTGGCCTGATACTTAGTCTTCAAGTGCCTAGAATTATTATGCAACTGCCCATTTTAGAGGAACATCTTACATCCATTGGAAGAACAAAACCACACTTAAGAAACCCTTGGCATAGAGTATTAATTTGATAAAGTGTATCAGAGCTACATCATCATGTTCCATACTCCAAGGCATCTATTCATCTATAGCAAGGATCAACATACAAACATAATTCCCAACAAAAAATAAATGACTTTCTTAAGTAGTCCTCTTCATTACATCTTGCTTCAAAATAAATGTATCATTCCACAATGTTTACTAATGCATGCTCAACATATTCTGAATCTTAATCTACCTGCATCCAACTGAGGGGTATTTCTGTCTATACCTATCTTATACTACAAATCATTGTTGTTTTTTCCATTACATAATCCTTTGCATTTAAATCAGATGGAAACTTATTACAAAGACCTTTCTACAAGATTTACAACATTTTCCAGTGTCTCTGGGTCTTATAGGACTTCCTCAGCTTGCTTTTGAAAACCACAGACAATCTTCACAGTCCTTCAAAGTGAAGTGTGGCATAGTTTCCTAAATATTTAGACATAGTCTCAGCACCAACTATTACAAAGCCATTATGAATCCAGTAAGGCACAATGTTTTCATTACAAGCAGTAGAGATTTAAGCTATCTCATTTTCATGATAGGAAATATAAGATCCACCCCTCCACCATGAACATCAAAAACAGTAACCCAAATGTGCAACACTCATTGTACTTTATTCAATATGCTATCCTAGCTCATCAACTACTGTTATTTTCCTTTCTGAATCTTCCTTTCTAAATCTGACATGCTAGTAAGATTGTTACTGTGGAGGTAGCATTAAATTTTTAATGAACCAATTATTACAACACTAGCATATGGCTTGGATTGGATTGTTTAAAAACAATTTGGGAAATCTACACCTTCCTCCTTACCCAAGAGAAAAATTTCATGGCCCATAGAATTACCAGATAGCCCAACAATAGTTTCTTGGTTTTCAAAGTGCCCAACATCACCCAAATTGAATTTATAAGCTAAGATATTGACAAAGATATGAAAAATAATGTAAAAGAAGCAGGAGGGATTGAGGTGGGAAGGTATTTTTATCCAACCATGTTTGATGTTGTATTTAAAACCTTTAGTCCTGACCAACCTCTCATTCCTTTAGGAAGGCCCATGCAAGAAGATGCTCAAGAATTTCTTAGTTTTGTTATGGATTAGTTGCACAATGAACTACTTAAACTGGAAGGTAGTGACCTAAATGGCTTTGGTGGTGTTGGCACAGACCCAGGGTTCAACGCTAAAGAGCGCACCAACAAGCCCTAACTACTGGCCCTTTTGGAAACACCTGCGAAGCAGATGCAGTCTCACCCAAAGTAGCTATAGGGGGTTGCAAGACACATGTGTATACAACCAGAAGGAATGCAAGTGGATTCACAACAATAACCAAGAACCCTAGTAATCTACTGGGGGCCCTCTCAGGGGTCTTATCCACCAAGGTACAAGACCAAGGATCAACCCATGCCCCGGGCATGGGTAACCTGGACATTTCTAGGGTCCCTAGACATATCTAGGGGCTTTAGCTACTTGGTCCCAGACCAAGAAATCCCAGGGGTGCACTTGGGGGCCGTAGATCGCAGATAGGGTCTTTGCCATCCTCCTGGAGAATGTCTCTTGCAGCTGCTATAAATTTAACATGTTGTTATTGTTTTTTGTGTAGGTGAATATAGGTTGAATGAAGCTTGAGCATAAATAACATTATATTTTGATTTTTCAAAACCAATTCAAGCTCAAAGGATATCATTTAAATTTCTAGGAGACATTACAATTTTCTATGATGATACAATAGAACAAGATGATTATGATATTAGAGACCCCCCTTTGGCATATAGAATCTAACAAAATCAAAGTATACCATTATGCACAACCTTTTTGAGCTTGGAAAGTGGGAAAATATGTATGTTGTCTGACATAACTTTTGTTGATGCCCGAGATCTAAAAATGTACCTGCCACTCAGGAAGTTTTTTTGTAAGGTGTTATTTTTCATAAATACAACTAGCAATCCATTTTTCCCACTACATTTATATTTTTCAAAGGATCATCCCTTCCTCTTCAGATTTCAACATTAACAACCTTATTTCAGCTATCCACAAAGGGTATTCAACACTAATGTAGGAGATTGTCACCCTTAGAAATATGGTATTGACTTGATGATTTGAATGGTTGCGCCTCTTTTGGACTAATTTTGACCTTTGGGTTTTGTTAGGGATAATGTTGTCATGCTTCCATGTTGTTTAAATGGACCCAACAACCATCAACCAAGGTACATATCTCTGGTCAAATATGTAGTCAACGCCATTTTCTTCATTAATAAGGTAGAAATTGATTTGATCATATATTGCAAACAATGCATAATATGGCCACTAAATTTGGAAGGGGGATATAATAAGGTAACATGAATTAACACACCAAATTTCAAGTAAAACCAATTCATTTTTTGAGAAATGAGCCACCATCACCTATAGCCATTTTGTATTTTTCTTGAAATCCATGAACTAGGTTTTGCTCATTTTTTTTTTGTTGAAGCATCATGATAAGAGTAACATCTTCACCAAACATCAGCCCAAACCATTTAGTAAATGTAGAAAAAAGTGATAAAAGGAAACTTCATAATTTTGGTAGCAAAACAATTCCCATAATGATTCATTGCTTTGCATACTTGCGCTACTTCAGAGTGAAATCCACCATATGGGTTTAATTGTTCATAGGTGTCCTAATATGGTTTTATGTTGATCAAATTAGTTCTAGGTTAAAAAAAGAAGATGCTAGCTCATGATCATTTTTCGACAAGCGCTATTGGAATTCATGTAACAAGCTGAAGGAATTGTTCTAAATGGTGAATATTGGACTTGGTCACAACTGGTAAGCATAGGTTATTCATGATGTTTGGATGCTAAGGTTTGTTTTAATAGAGATGCATGGGTACCTTGGAGCAATTCAAGGGGCCCTAGTCATATCTAGGGACTTTAACTGCTTGGTGCCAGATCAAGAACCTCAGTCATATACTGGGGGCCCCTCTCAGGGGTCTTTATTTCTTAGTCCCATACCAAGAACCCTAGTCATATACTGGGGGTCCTCTCATGGGTATTTATTGCTTGGTCCCAAACCAAGAACCCCAGTCATCTACTGGGGGCCCTTACAAGGGTATTTTGTTGTGGCACTGACTATTTGGTCCCAGACCAAGTACCACAGGAGTGCATTGGGGGCCCTAGATCTCGGCTAGGGTATTTTCCATCCTCCCAAAGAATGTCTCTTGCAGCTGCTTTAAATTTAACAAATTTGTGATGAAAAAATAATCAAAGTCATCTTTTGATAACTAATGAACTTTGATCAATGATCAAATGCCCACAGAACACCCAAATTGACCAACATATCTACACCAATATCTCTAGTGAAATAACCTCTTTTTCTTACCCAGGTACAACACCATGCCAAACCAACTTTAATTGACATACCAATGTGAATTTTGACTATCAAAACTACTCTAAGTAATGTGTGCCAATTATGATACCCATGTATCTACAAATACCTAACTGCAAATACAATGTGCTTATTGATGGTTTAGGTAAGGAGGGAAAGTTGGAAGAGGTGAGGAAGCTCTTCTATGAAATGTCCGACAAAAACATATGCCCTAATGTTGTCACATACAACACACTTATCAATGGTTTATGTAAGGAAGGCAAGTTGCAGGAGGCTAATAAACGCTTCTATGAAATGTCCGACATAAACATATGCCCTAGTGTTGTCACATACAATGTGCTTATTGATGGTTTAGGTAAGGAAGGCAAGTTGGACGAGGCAAGGAAGATTTTCTATGAAATGTCCAGCATAAACATATGCCCTAATGTTTTCACATACAATTCCCTTATTGATGGTTTATGTAAGGAATAGAAATGGTAGGAGGCCACCGAAGTGCTACATGAGATGCTACATAAGGGGTGCAATCCAAATGTTATCACATACATTGTTGTTATTGATAGTATTTGCAAAGAAGGTAGGCTTCAGGAAGCTCTCAGGTTGTTATATGTTATGGTCCAAATAGGAAATCTACCTAATGAAATCACATACAATACACTTATAAATGGATTTTGCAGTGTGGGTAATCTGGAGAAGGCAGGGGAACTTCTTCAAGAGATGTCAGAGAGAGGTTGCAGACCTGACCTAGTTAGCTATAATACATTAATACATGGGCTTTGCAAGCATAATAGGATAGACAAAGCTCAACAGATCTTCTATGTGATGCAAGGCTAGGGTCAGAGCCTTGATGTTGGCACATACAACACATTAATGATTGGACTCTGCAAAGTGGGTAATCCGAAGGAGGAAATACAATTATTGGAACAGATGAAATATAGAGGTCATGTCCTTGATATGATTTCATATGCCACCATCATGGATGCACTATGAAAGGAAGGAACACCCCAAAAAGCCAATAGAATATTGCATGATCTCCTCAGGATGAAGACGGTCTAAGCACATTTTCGGGCATCAATGGGGCTGCTGAAACAACTTGTTTGAAACATATTGACGATATGTAAGTTGAGCCTAGTTATGGTGAGGGGAAAATGAGGAATATTTGGCAACCTCTTGCTAAATTTACCCACGTCCCCCACATTGGGGAAACCTTTCCTCGCATTTCACCAAAATGGGAATCAATGTGATGGCGGTAGGTCTTGTTCCTAATGTAGGGTGTCTGATCGAGGGCGTTGATCGAGGGCATTTATAAGGAGGATTTATCCATGGATTGAGGGAGTTTATAAGTTTCTAAGTTTATGACTAAATTTCTCTAGATATTCTTTGGTTGGGGCGAAAAAACTAGGGCAAAAACCAATTTTACTGTAAATAACATTACTTTTGTAAATCAGATGATAAAAAAATAGATGATTTGCATACCTCCAAAGAGAGGATTCCCAGATGAAGATGCCACCAAAATGAGGATGCTCAGATCATTGTTCTACGTGCCTTGACCCTTGTGTTGTTGCTTGCACTCTACCCAACAACCAAAATCAGGATGACCAGATCTCTATTCTGCTTCAACACTCAGCTCCAGTGTGGTTCTTCAACTCCCAAATTGCCAACTTCACTCCTTGTAATTAATTTGGTTAAGATGCTTTTTAATTTAGGTTAAATTGTTGTTTCTTAATTTTTCCCTATTATCTGGGGGTAGTGGAGATAATAGGAAAATATTAATAATGTTAATAAAATATTAACGATATTCATGTCCATTGTTTACTTGAAGTGAGATATGCTTCGTATGCATATTGGTTAACCTCATTGCAATTGTTTGAACTTTGAAGTGATGGCTCACATTGCTATATATTCTTTGGCTCATCAACAAATGCAACATTTGAATTTGCAATTTCTTGAGTCTAGTTATGATATTATAGAAACTAATACTAGTTGGCAGAAATCCTTTTCTTTCTTACTGATGTTTCATACACGTGATTTTGCCAACTTGCTTGTTTTTAACTTCAAGTGTAGTTTTGGGTTGTATGGCAGAAGATTTAGCCCTCGAACATGAAACTGAAAAATCAAGCATTGCCTTACTAAGGAGAGGATGATCTCCTAGTTGGAGCAATGTCGATAAAGCACTGGATGAATTTCTGGCAGGACCTCTACTGGATTATGCAAAGAATAGGCAGAAGGTTGATGGTCCCACCACTTCCCTTCTGTAAATAACACCCTCTATAATGATATTACTGAAATGCACTTGGAAAGACTTAGTAATAGAGAGTAAATTGCAATTGATGGAGTGCAGGGGTGACTTTGGTAATAATGCACTAGGCAAGCTATTTGAAATAGGTTTGGTGGCTGATTTGATGAAGTGATACAAGTGGAATTTCGATAAGACTACACCATGTGTTTAATATGAAAAAACATTTGGTTTGGTGTTTAGTGGGCTACACATCTTTATTAATTGCACCAGTTGTTTAATCTAAATTGGGTTTGGCCTAGCATTTAGTATGTACTTGCAACTGATGTAGTGCCCCAGGTAAATCATAATGAGGGGAAAGAGTAGAGGGGAGAATGACTTGTATCTCATAAGGCATAATAGGTTGAAAATTATAACATTCTTTGAAAGGAGAATGGTCTATAGAACTGTGGACAACCTTTTTATAGCTATGYTRTACAATGCRMAAATAATTATCCCACYRTTTATGCTTAYGATGGAACATGGGGATGGCATGAATRAGTGTGMADTTGAYCACTTTTKTTTKCCCATCCATCTAGGTGTGAAAGGTTGTGGAAAATTGCAGTTTACAACCCAACAAAAACCAAAAGAGTTTTCTATAAATGGCAAAGGAACTAGTAGTTTCGATTAGAGATGATGGTGAGGGGAACGCAAAGATGTGCTCATAGATGAGTGAAAAACATATATGCAACTCATTGAACAATGATCTCTTTGGTGCAAGGATATATATTTCTATCATGGAAAAGTAGCATACGATAACAAAGATGACATTATATTAGCAGATGATCATAGAGAGACCATTGATAAAATCCATGAAAATGGATTCCCATGGCTAAGTAGGAATGAGAAACGGTTGTGAGATACCAAGCTTACAATTGGCAGGACCAAGATAAGGATCAAAAGTGTATTAATGTTTCCATTGTTCATAAAAGAGAACCTTGATGTTGAGG
>JZKD02S1914104.1:538832-556224 GCA_000966675.3 Picea glauca
ATTGTTAATGGATTCAAAACACATTCTATTCATTTGCAATCAGATTTCTTCATTGTCCAACAACCATCTATCAACCTTGACGATGGAAAATCAATTTTCATTCCCAACGAGTAGCTCCGGACACCAAGAAGCTCAACACTTTCCTTCTGTTGATAAAAATTGCGCCAAAGAGGTTTCTAATCCCATTTTCACATACTAAAGTGTTGTAGCTTGCCATTAAAACTTGGCATTGTTGCTTCAACAACCCATAAGTTTGCAAATCTATTTTTGAAGGAGAGTACACTACTCTTGAATCTTTTGAGGGCTTTTGAACACTTCAAAGGTGGAAAACAAATTGTTTTGGTTGTTGTAATGGCTTTGGACGAGCTCAGCCTTGCAAAATGCAATGAAAAATGCTGAGAGCAACCAACAAGGAGAAATATGAATGCTGCTCGACTTTCGTTGATTGGAAGGAAATAAAGTTCTGGAATGCCTACTAAGTGTGTAGCCTTTGTGCACACCAATATGATCCACCTTGAAAATCTAGCAATCCTTGCACCATATTCTCAAGAGATGAATAACTCCAAAATGCAAATGACCAAAAATCTTGTGCCAGAATTCACACAACTTGCCATTATCATGCATCAAAGCTCCATAATTTTTAGATTCCGTAAGAAGCTTATAAAGACCTCCTTTAGGTAGTTCGTTGGCCAAAATGCAAGAGGGTTGAAATATCTTATCACACACTATTGTTCATCAAGCTGAAGCTTACATTTCCAATCTTTAATGATTGAGATAAAGAAGTGATTCTTAGTCAACTAAGAAGCAAAAAAGCATTATGCAAAACAAGAACATCACCTAAAGGCATCTTGTCTGCTTTTTTGTTAGTGCTAATCTCTGGATATGTAGTATTACCACCCATGTTCACTTGTATGCCCATTTCCTTTTCACGGAACTTGCTAAAAATCTTTTGATTATATGTCATATGTCATGAAGCTCCACTATCAACATAGCAACCAACACTTGAAATAGTATTTAATGTAATTGCCAACCCATCAAATTGAATGAACTATCAACACTCCTTGCAACTTGTTTCTGTGGTTTCTTACCATCTTACCTTTTCTAGATATTCTCTAGATGCCCCCGGTGGACTCCTATTGAATAGGTAGGAGTTGAATAGGATCATAAAAGGGGACATCATCAGACAACATATTCAGGTTACTTGGGTCGACCTACAAGGTGGGTTAATCCCCAATATGGACTTTTATGTAGCACTTTTTGGAGCTGAGAGACAACCTTATTGTTTCCCCCCCTACCCCCCTACATACTTCAGTATTGGATGCATTCTCTTTGGTTCTCCCTTGGACAATTTCGGGTTTTGGCTCTCATCGTCTTTGCATTGAAACAAACCACCATATCACTCAGGGAGAGAGGTTCTTCCAGCTTTGTCATCTTCATGAGATTGAGACAGAGGAGGACTTCATCTTCAGGTGCGAATCTATTACGAGATCAAAAGACGATTTTATTGTCTCTTTAGAGTCTTAGAACTCCCTATCCACTTTTTTCTACTTTCAGAGATATTTGGCACTTTACATGAGGGAGACTTTTTGACTTGGATCTTGTTCACTCTACCTACCCAAACCCAAGTTGGACCCATTAGGCCAATTGCATCTTTCTTTTTAATGCTTTAGTAGACAAATGTACCAAGAGACAAGAAGACAACAATGCTACATCAACCATCATATATGTGAGACCTCGGGAGGCCTTCCATGCTTGACCAACAAGACCCTTACGAACATGTTTCTTCAGATCCCAAAATAGCTCATACCTCCCTAGTAATTCAAATACCTCCCTAGATTTGACCACGAGGTGAAAATCCTCATCAAAGACACATATCTCAGACCATATATTCTTTCCCTTCCAGTTCATCCAACTAGACATCTATCACGAGTTTCTTCCCCGCGACCTTGAATGGTATGAGAGATTGCATCAAGGAAGGTTGATTGCCCCCAAGGTGAGACATCCCCCGTAATACTATTGTTGATTTGTTTCTCCTCTCCATGCTATGAGGCTATAGACTTCATGTATTTTACAACAAAGGATAAATTTGCTTATATCATGTTTTTCTAGGAGAGGCCTTTGCTCTCCCACTTTGTTTCTCACACTTTTTTACTAGCAGTTTTGACCTATATGGTCATTTGTTGGACATTAATAAAATTATCTTATGTTCTTTGAGCGTTCATTAGTAGTGTCATTTCTTATGATACTTGTAACAAGTTATTTTACTCTTCTTAGAGTTAGACCCTAGAAAGGATGCCTCCTTACCTTTTGCAAATTTCTTTTTCTTTATCTTCCTAATGAGAGTGAGGTCTTGGGCCTCTTCTTATTGTGTTGCAAATGATTCTCATTTTGTTTCCTCTTGGAAAAAATTGTACCAAAAGCTACTTATAAGTTGGGAGGGTTGCACGAGCACAAACACCTTCAACAAAAGCTTCTCAAACAAGAGAAAATCCATGTAGTGCAATATGCATTAATTCTTCATATTCTATCTTCATTCTAATGGAAAAGCGCCAATCTCTAAGCTCAATGATCTTCATGAGGTAATTTTTCATGGTGTTTGAGTCACTCATGCGTACTTGGGAAAGCTTGTTCTTTAGAAGCATCTTCCTGGAAAGACACTCTAAGAAAGAGCAGTCAATGCCTTGAACATCTCCTTAGCTATTTTTCTTGTTATTTGAGGAATTAAATGGTCCTTCATTTAGTCCAAAATTATCCTTTTTAGCACTTAGAAACCTTCATCTCATAATGAACCAATTGTTGAGGATCGATTGGAGAAGCTATTTTATCCTTGACGATGACCCTTAAAGAAAGATCTTCCATTAGCATTTGCAACTCAAATTTCCAAGGGGTGAAATTAGAGATTCCCTATAAATTGGTCACACTCCTTGAGACTTGTCAGGGTCATGCTAGCCATCCCCGCAGTCCCTTGGATCACAATTTGAACAAAATATTTGTTTAGCCAATAGCAATTCAACAACCTTCCATAGGTTGAATGAGAATTTCACAGGGTTCAAAAGATGTTAACCTCTTATAGGTTATTCAAGCCTCTCATAAGGATGAAGCACTACTCTCACAAGGCCTCCTCCTTTGTTTCCATCAACTCTCTCTTGCAAGTACCTGCTTTCTCCATTCATTGGAAGGAATATTTTAGGAAACCAACTCTGATACCATGTTAATTTTTTAATTCATGGATATGTAGATCTGATTCCTTAGTCCTAAAAAATAAATCTGAAAATGAAAAGCTTATGAAACACCAATGAAACTTCTTTTCGAAAACAAACTATGTTGAATTATATATCAAGGAAATAAACACATAATATCTCAATTTGGGATCAATCCACCAAGTATTGAGGAGTAGATTTGAGAGATACATCAACTGAAATTACAAAATACCAACAAATTTGCAGCTGCAATGGTCGTAAAAATTCAAATTAGCTTGAAAAGAATGAATACAATAGTTAAAAAACAAAGAGAGAGGCACTTCTAGGTAGGTTGGTCCCTCTTTTCTTGAGTTCTCTTCAGTTAACTCACCCTCTAACTCTCCCACTACTTCTCTTGAACTTCTAAGGGGAGAAATTAGAGATTCCCTCTAAATTGGTCACACTCCTTGAGACTTGTCAGGGTCATGCTAGCCATCCCTGCAGTCCCTTGGATAACAATTTGAACAAAACATATGTTTAGCCAATAGCAATTCAACAACCTTCCATAGGTTGAATGAGACTTTCACAGGGTTCAAAATATGTTAACCTCATATAGGTTATTCAAGCCTCTCACATCGATGAAGCGCTACTCTCACAATGATGAAGCGCTACCTCTTATAGTTCTAGCTACACCTTCATCGATTCTCATATGTCCAACTGTTTTGATGGGATTCATGGATATGGATGATAAAGAACACAGGCTTGAGATGGTTGCGAACCTGTTATCACTCCAATAAACTCTTTGGGGTTGTAGGCCAAAGATGCTTGGTAAATCAAGAACATGGTAAATTTGGTATTCTTGGAACAATGGGATAACTCAATAGCTAATGAGAAGAACAACTTATCATGCATTCGAATAAGACAGTGCTTTTAGAAATAAATGATCAGACAAAGTAATTGAAATAGGGTATGAAGAACACTAATCTAGATAACCAAGTACAACAGTGTGTAGGGTCATACAAGATAGTAAGAATTCCTTTAATTCAAGTTCATGAGATTAATAAGAAGATAACAATTCTTAGAAGCTGAGCTAAACTGAAATAAAGTACAGAATAATGAAGTACATGAATAAATCTGACATTGATAGCAAAAGAAGACTGTGATTCTATTATCAAGATAAGAGTCTTAGTAAAAGAGAAAAATGTATCCAGGATTGAACCCCTAGTTCATCTTATGTCTTCATCTTTATAGTTTTTACAATACAATATTCAGATCCTGAAAGAGTGGATCAAAAATACTAAATATAGAAAGTCAAAAACTAGATTACAAAAGATAAGGAATGATCTGCAAAATGAGGTCAATTCCACATTTCATGGTCTTCAGATAATGTAGAGTCCTTGTGCAGTGCAGATAAGCCTTCCAAGGTTGTTTGATGACTCTTGAAGAAGATAAGATTTGAATTTGTTGAGTTTGGAAAAAACCCCAATTCGTTGCCACCAAAATAGATAAAAAAACCATCTTGAATACCTCTTCTAACTCTTTTACACCAAAAGTGGATCTTAGATTTGATATTATAATTCAATCTCTATCCATTAAAAGAGTTTTCAAACGATTTGGATTAATAAAACTTCGATCTGGGAAAAATTTATCTCTCTCTAGACAGTGATAGGTTTCAGTGATTAATACAGAGGAATTATGGGTGTATTAACCATCGAAAAGCTCTTCTTTCAGTGGTTAATGAACAATCATCATGTTCGCCTAAACCATCGAAAGCTCTTCTTTCACCAAAATTTCAAAATTGCAAAAATTGAAATACCTTGCTACTTCGATGAGTGTTCAAGGCTTCTTTGATGATGTTTCTCCTTGTATAGGGCTTGAAACTTCGATTTGCTATGTAGAAGGCTCTGTTTCCATCTCTAGAAAAGTGGCCAATTTTGCTAAGGTTTCCAACCCTAAGTGTTTGGGAGTTGGAGTCTGAGTCTCTTTCATCTTCAACCTTATGATTCTAAGCTATCTATTTAGCTTAGTGTTCTCTTTTATTAACAATTTATTTCTGTCTAGAGTCTTATCATGTTTATCCATGACCTCCTGACTGATATGATATAATTCCACATTCTTATCAACTAACTCTGTATTTTTCTTCTTGATTTGTGTCTCAGAGACTTCTAACTCATAAACCTTCTTAAGAAGTTGTTTTTTCTTATGTGACCTGGCTAGTCTTGGTTTGCTAGCAGATGCTTCTACCTAAGGTGTACTTTGTTCCTCTGGAGGAGTAGGAGTTGGAATATTTGGGTAATCATCATCATCTTGACCAGTTTGTTCTCCACCTTGTGCTCCAGTCTGTTCCTGTTCAGGTTCAGAATCATTGTATGGTAGGTTCAAGGGGTTATCTCCCTCAGCAAAACCCTCAGTTTTCTCACCTTCTTCGCCAAAATTTAATTTCCTTTTGGCTCTCTTACGTTTGACAGAAGATGACTCAGTTTGATCCTTTGGAGGTGAGATGGCCCTTCTCTTCCTCCTACTTCTCTTAAGGGTAAGAGACTTCTTTGCTGCAGGTTTATTTCCCTTGTTGTCTTGTTGTAGATCAGTTGGGAACTCATTCCAGAAAAGGAAATAGTTCCAGTCAACCTCCTTCTTCCTCAAATATTCCTTGACTATCAGTGTGATCAAACCCTGGTGTGACAATATGCTAGCTACCTTGGTAGGCTTTACTTTAACTTGCCGAGACATCTTGGTGAGTGACTTGTGAAGGTAGTAAGGTAAGTTAATAGGAGACCTTCCAATGAAGTGGTTCAAAAGATTAAAATGATAGAACATTACCCTATTATACCTGCCTTCACAGGTAATATAGGAAAATATGGTCTTCAATAGAGCTTGCCATTTTGGCTCAAGAAATGTCATTGGTATGTCCTTCTAGATGACGGTTTTATGATGAGGTTACAGATAAGATCTGAATTCAATGTCTGCTAGTATATTGGTCTTGAACCAGCACTCACCTGACCTAGGAATACCAATGATCTCTTTGATTGCAGCTTCATCTACTACACACTCCTCCTTTCCTATGAAAACTCTCCTTTCATCGTATGATAGGGAAAAAGATTCTGATAATCGTTGATGGAAGTTTTACATCTTTTCACAGTAGGAGAAAACACCAACCAACTTGAAGAATTCAGCCACTTCAGGGTGTGCTTCCAAGTACCATATCCCATCCAATTTGGACCTGAGAGTTGGTCTTGCTTTCGGCATTTGCTTGAGTTAGTTGAAACCTGTTCCTGCAAATTAGCAAAAACTTGCGAGCTTGGGAGACAATACACCTAAAATCAGGAGGAAACAATAGATGTATGTTGAATTGAAAGGCACAAAATAGGGATGACTTGGGTTATATGAGATAGACCAAATCTTTAAGTCATAACCAGAAACTCAGGCTTGATTATAGTTGAAAACTCAGACTTAATGAAACAGAGAAGACTCAAGCTTCTATGGAATTTGGATGACAGATGGAGTTGTAATATGCATAACAAAAAACTCGACCTTCATATGGTATAATGACAATGATTGCAGAATCGGGTTTGATAATGAAATCAAAGGGATTTCATATAATGAACATAAATAAGACTTCGGACTTGATTGCTAAAACAATGGATTTCAAATCAGAATTAAATTGGGAATCATCATGAATATATCTCTCGGGACTTGAAGTTCTGAGGGCTATGTGAATCATCAAACAGTTAGATGAAACAATCACTTCATAGATTTCTATGTATGCCATGGTTTCAAGTCAAAATGACAAGTGGGGGTCTTGCAAATACTATAGAGCATCAAACCTTGATCGAATGTAATAATACCACCTTACATCACCGATTCACTTGATTTTTGGCGGTTATATTTTTATTATTGCGCCAGTTGACATCTAGATCGTGAGAAAACATGGGGCCTGATCTTTCCACATTGACATATTTTCGGTGGTTAATCCGGATTTGTTTTTCCTTTTTAACCACCGAAAGCCAAAGCTTTCGATGGTTAATGAACTCTTCATAGGTTCGCCTAAACCACTGAAACCTGTAACTCTCCCTTTTACTAAAGAGAATCAAATTCGATGTTTATTTCAAGTTTATTTACAACAATAGGCTATCTAACAAGCCTATAAAAATTTAGAAATAAATTTTTGAAGTACTCTCTATCACCTAAAATTGACAAAATTGATTGTGTTATTTTAGGAGATAACAGAACCTACAAATGCATCCTCAACCACTTCTGAATAAACATGTATGATCAAGCTAAAAATAGAAGACAACATGGCCGAGTTAATGCTGAGAGCGTCTCTAGAACGAATGCCTTGTCCTCATGCACTTTGTGTCATGAGGACAAGGCTTTGAAATATTCATCTTTTGTTTGATCAAATCCTTTCGATCTGAATAGCTATGACACATAACAGTTTGTTGAAAACCATTTTCTAAAAAGAGGGAGATTTATGTTTATCATGTAATTAATGCTCATATTATAGAAGCCAATCTGGTGCTTTGGGGATGGAGGAGGATGATAGGAAGTATTAGGCTGATAGACATTTCATTTTTCTGCTGATAGATAGTATTTTTCTTCCAAGATTATAAACTCAGATAGACCAGAAATGACTGCATTATTTTATAAAGATATACATTTCCAGAATTTAGTTATGTCTGAATGTTGTGTGATGAATTAGTTAATTTAGTCATTGTTGAAGGCAAGAAGGGCCCCTTGTCTCAGCATATGTTTTTATTCTATCGCTTGAAGTTTTGAATAACCATTAGCTATTTTGCTTACAATTTGAAGTTATATTGCAATTGCATAGTTTGGATAATGAATATTTTTGAGGAAGCTTCAGTTAGAACAGAGAAATATCAGATTTACTTTCGAATGCTTTATGAAATGCATGGGTTACACAGATAGCTACAAGTACTTTACAGTAGGTTAGTTTACTTTAAAGAATGGTGTGACTGAAAGACAAGGTATTATAGATTTGCAGTTAAAAAGGGTTGAACGACATGTTAGTAGAGATTTACAGTTGAGATTAAACCAGAGTAGTTGGTAGAATGAATATTGAAAGCTAGCAGAGTTACAAATGAGTGAAGATTTATTTTTTTTGAAGTGTGTACGTAGATAGACCCCTGCTGCTATTTAAAGATTGAAGTAGTGATCACAATTTTGAATGTTGGCTAGTGGAATTAAACTTGAATAAAATAGATAGTAGAAGAAACCAATCTTGCACATATGGTGTCAGTGCCTCAAAGTCTACCTCCTCGGGTTGACATTTTATGAAGGCTATATATAGTGATATATATTTAGATCAACAATTACCATAGGCTGTATGAGTGTAATCATGATGGAGAGGATGATGTATCCATAGGTTATCACCTTCCAATGCATATGAAATACATGGAACAATTATGTGCTTACTTTTATCATTACATGGACAAAAAAATCCATGCTCTGTCCAAGAACATGGCTATGTCTCAAAGCTCGATACAATTTCAAGTGAGAGTGATCAGAAACAAGGGCACTATGTAGGCTCGACAATCCTTGAGAATGATGAACATCACTGTACAAGTGCATAAAACCTTGATGATGAAGGCTCTGTTGTGAAACACTACTTATAGGGCAGGTCATATGATGTTTTACTGGCTCTTTTAGAGGAAGATGAAGAATGGATGTCTGAAAATGAAGAAGTAGAGAATTGGTGTGGTAGGGACAACTCAGATTTGCAAGATAAAGTTGAATAGAACAAGTGTGATGAAGGTGATATTTCTCCTCCTGATAATGCTGGGTTAGAAAATATGGAAAATAATTTGTTCTTTGAGATGCACTTGTGCAAGAGAGAAAGATAACACACTCTATCTTACCTCCACAGTGGAATGATCTTGTTCGAGATGTGTATATTCTTGTGTAAGAGGGAAAGCTAGCACATGCTAGCTTTCCCCCATGGTAGGATGATGTTTGAGATGTGCTTGTGCTTGTGCAAGAGGGAAATCTAGCATGCACTAGCTTTCCCCAACACTGGAATGATGTTCTTCGAAATGTGCTTGTGCTTGTGCAAGAGGGAAAACTAGCATGCGCTAGCTTTACCCAACACTGGAATGATGTTCGAGATGTGCTTGTGCTTGTGTAAGAGGGAAAGCTAACACGTGATATCTTTCCCCCATGGTGGAGTGATGTTGTTTGAGATGAACTTCTGCTTATGCAAGAGGGAAAGCTAACATGCGCTATCTTTCCTTAACGGTGGAATGATGTTGTTTGAGATGTGCTTGTGCAAGAGGGAAGTTTAGCATGTGCAAGCTTTCCTCCATGCTAGAATGATGTTGTTCGAGATGTGCTTATGTTTGTGAAAGAGGGAAACATGGCACATGCTAGCTTTTCCCCACAATGGAATGATGTTATTCAAGACGTGCTTGTGCTTCTGCAAGACTGAAAGTTATCATGCACTAGTTTTACCCCATGGAGGAATGATGTTGTTTGAGATGCACTTGTGCTTGTGCAAGAGAGAAAGCTAGCACACACTAGCTTTCCCCCATAGTGGAATGATTTTGTTCGAGATGTGCATATGCTTGTGTAAGAGACATCCTAGCTTTCCCCCATGGTAGGATGATGTTTGAGATGCGCTTGTGCTTGTGCAAGAGGGAAAGCTAGCATGCGCTAGCTTTCCCCAACACTGGAATGATGTTGTTCAAAATGTGCTTTTGCTTGTGTAAGAGGGAAAGATAGCACACACTAGCTTTCCCCCATTGTGGAATGATGTTGTTCAATATGCAATTGTGCTTATGCAAGAGGGAAAACTAACACACGCTATCTTTCCTTAACGGTGGACTGATGTTGTTTAAGATTTGATTGTGCTTGTGCAAGAGGGAAGTTTAGCATGTGAAAGCGTTCCTCCATGATAGAATGATGTTGTTGGAGATGTGCTTGTGTTTGTGAAAGAGGGAAAGCTATCACAGGGTATCTTTTCCCCAAAATGGAATGATGTTATTCGAGATGCACTTGTGCTTATGCAAGAGGGAAAGCTAACACGCGCTAGCTTTCCTTAATGGTGGAATGATGTTGTTTGAGATGTGTTTGTGATTGTGCAAGAGGGAAGTATCGCATGTTCAAGCTTTACTCCATGCTAGAATGATGTTGTTTGAGATGTTCTTTTGTTTGTGAAAGAGAGAAAGCTAACACACGCTAGATTTTCCCCACAATGGAATGATGTTATTCAAGATGTGCTTGTGCCTCTACAAGACTGAAAGTTAGCATGCACTAGTTTTACCCCACGAAGGAATGATGTTGTTCAAGATGCACTTGTGTTTGTGCAAGAGAGAAAGCTAGCACACACTAGCTTTCCCCCACAGTGGAATGATCTTGTTTGATATGTGTATATACTTGTGTAAGAGGGAAAGCTAGCATGTGCTAGCTTTCCCCCATGTTAGGATGATGTTCGAGATGCGCTTGTGCTTGTGCAAGAGGGAAAGCTAGCATGCCCTAGCTTTCCCCAACACTGGAATGATGTTGTTCGAGATGTGCTTGTGCTTGTGTAAGAGGGAAATCTAGTACATGCTAGATTTCCCCCATGGTAGAATGATGTTGTTCGAAATGAACTTGTGCTTATGAAAGAGGGAAAGCTAACACGTGATAGCTTTCCTTAACGGTGGAATGATGTTGTTTGAGATGTGCTTGTGTTTGTGCAAAAGGGAATTTTAGCATGTGCAAGATTTCCTCCATGCTAGAATGATGTTGTTCGAGATGTGCTTGTGTTTGTGAAAGAGGGAAACATGGCACACCCTATATTTTCCCCACAATGGAATGATGTTATTCAAGACGTGCTTGTGCTTCTACAAGACTAAAAGCTAGCATGCACTAGTTTTACCCCATGGAGGAATGATGTTGTTCGAGATGTGCTTATGCTTGTGCAAGAGAGAAAGCTAGCACATGCTAGCTTTCCCCCACAGTGGAATGATCTTGTTTGAGATGTGTATATGCTTGTGTAAGAGACATGGTAGCTTTCCCCCATGGTAGGATGATGTTCGATATGTGCTTATGCTTGTGCAAGAGGGAAAGCTAGCATGCGCTAGCTTTCCCCAACACTGGAATGATGTTGTTCAAAATGCGCTTGTGCTTGTGTAAGAGGGAAAGATAGCACGCGCTAGCTTTCTCCCATTGTGGAATGATGTTGTTCGATATGCACTTGTGCTTATGCAAGAGGGAAAACTAACATGCGCTAGCTTTCCTTAATGGTGGACTGATGTTGTTTGAGTTTTGATTGTGCTTGTGCAAGAGGGAAGTTTAGCATGTGCAAGAATTCCTCCATGCTAGAATGATGTTGTTGGAGATGTGCTTGTGTTTGTGAAAGAGGGAAGGCTAGCACAGGGTAGCTTTTCCCCACAATGGAATGATGTTATTCAAGATGTGCTTGTGCTTCTGCAAGACTGAAAGTTAGCATGCACTAGTTTTACCACATAGAGGAATGATGTTGTTCGAGATGCACTTGTGCTTGCGCAAGAGAGAAAGATAGCACACGCTAGCCTTCCCCCATAGTGGAATGATCTTGTTCGAGATGTGTATATGCTTGTGTAAGAGGGAAAGCTAGCACGCACTAGCTTTTCCCCATGGTAGGATGATGTTCGAGATGCACAACACTGGAATGATGTTGTTCGAGATGGTCTTGTGCTTGTGCAAGAGAGAAAGCTAGCAGGCATTAGCTTTCCATCATGGTCGAATGATGTTGTTCGAGATGCACTTGTGCTTATGCAAGAGGGAAAGCTAACACGCGCTAACTTTCCTTAATGGTGGAATGATGTTGTTTGAGATGTGCTTGTGCTTGTGAAAGAGGGAAGTTTAGCATGTTCAATCTTTCCTCCATGTTGGAATGATGTTGTTCGAGATGTGCTTGTGTTTGTGAAAGAGGGAAAGCTAGCACACACTAGATTTTCACCACAATGGAATGATGTTATTCAAGATGTTCTTGTGCTTCTACAAGACTAAAAGTTAGCATGCATTGGTTTTACCCCACGGAGGAATGATGTTGTTCGAGATGTGCTTGTGCTTGTGCAAGAGAGAAAGCTAGCATGTGATAGCTTTCCACCATGGTGGAATGATGTTGTTTGAGATCCACTTGTGCTTATGCAAGAGGGAAATCTAACATGTGCTAGCTTTCCTTAATAGTGGAATGATGTTTGAGATGTGTTTGTGCTTGTGCAAGAGGGAAGTATCACATGTTCAAGCTTTACTCCATGAAAGAATGATGTTGTTCGAGATGTGCTTGTGTTTGTGAAAGAGGGAAAGATAACACACGCTAGATTTTACCCACAATGTAATGATGTTATTCAAGATGTTTTTGTGCCTCTGCAAGACTGAAAGTTAGCATGCACTAGTTTTACCCCATGAAGGAATGATGTTGTTCGAGATGCGCTTGTGTTTGTGCAATAGAGAAAGCTATCACACGCTAGCTTTCCCCCATAGTGGAATGATCTTGTTTGAGATGTGTATATACTTGTGTAAGAGGGAAAGCTAGCACGTGCTAGCTTTCCCCCATGGTAGGATGATGTTCGAGATGTTCTTGTGCTTGTGCAAGAGGGAAATCTAGCATGTGCTAGCTTTCCCCAACACTGGAATGATGTTGTTCAAAATGCACTTGTGCTTGTGTAAGAGGGAAAGATAGCACCCGCTAGCTTTCCCCCATTGTGGAATGATGTTGTTCGATATGCACTTATGCTTATGCAAGAGGTAAAACTAACATGCACTAGCTTTCCTTAATGGTGGACTAATGTTGTTTGAGATTTGATTGTTCTTGTGCAAGAGGGAAGTTTAGCATGTGCAAGCATTCCTCCATGCTAGAATGATGTTGTTGAAGATGTTCTTGTGTTTGTGAAAGAGGGAAAGCTAGCACAGGGTAGCTTTTCCCCATAATGGAATGATGTTATTCAAGATGTGCTTGTGCTTCTGCAAGACTGAAAGTTAGCATGCACTAGTTTTACCCCACAGAGGAATGATGTTGTTCGAGATGCACTTGTGCTTGTGCAACAGAGAAAGCTAATGTGTATATGCTTGTGTAAGAAACATGCTAGCTTTCCCCCATGGTAGGATCATGTTCGAGATGTGATTGTGCTTGTGCAAGAGGGAAAGCTAGCGGGCTAGCATGCGCTAGCTTTCCCCAAAACTGGAATGATTTTGTTAGAGATGCGCTTGTTCTTGTGTAAGAAGGAAATCTAGCACGTGCTAGATTTCCCCCATGATAGAATGATGTTTTTCAAGATGAACTTGTGCTTATGCAAAGCTAACACGTGCTAGCTTTCCTTAACGGTGGAATGATTTTGTTTGAGATGTGCTTGTGCTTGTGCAAAAGGGAAGTTTAGCATGTTCAAGCTTTCCTCCATGCTAGAATGATGTTGTTGGAGATGTGATTGTGTTTGTGAAAGAGGGAAAGCTAGCACAGGATATCTTTTCCCCACAATGGAATGATGTTATTCAAGATGTGCTTGTGCTTCTGTAGGACTGAAAGTTAGCATGCACTAGTTTTACCCCATAGAGGAATGATGTTGTTTGAGATGTGCTTGTGAAAGAGAGAAAGATAGCACATGCTAGCCTTCCCCCACAGTGGAATGATCTTGTTCGAGATGTGTATATGATTGTGTAAGAGGGAAATCTATCACACGCTAGCTTTTCCCCATGGTAGGATGATGTTCGAGATGCACAACACTGGAATGATGTTGTTCGAGATGGTCTTGTGCTTGTGCAAGAGAGAAAGTTAGTAGGCGCTAGCTTTCCACCATGGTGGAATGATGTTGTTTGAGATGCACTTGTGCTTATACAAGAGGGAAAGATAACACGCGCTAGCTTTCCTTAATGGTGGAATGATGTTGTTTGAGATGTGCTTGTGCTTGTGCAAGAGGGAAGTTTAGCATGTGCAAGTTTTCCTCCATGCTAGAATGATGTTGTTCGAGATGTGCTTGTGTTTTTGAAAGAGGGAAAGCTAGCTTTTCCCCACAATGGAATGATGTTATTCAAGATGTGCTTGTGCTTCTGCAAGACTGAAAGTTAGCATGCACTAGTTTTACCCCATGGAGGAATGATGTTTGAGATGCGCTTGTGCTTGTGAAAGAGAGAAATCTAGCACACACTAGATTTCCCCCATAGTGGAATGATCTTGTTCGAGATGTGTATATGCTTGTGTAAGAGGGAAAGCTAGCATGTGCTAGCTTTCCCCCATGGTAGGATGATGTTCGAGATGCACAACACTGGAATGATGTTGTTTGAGATGCACTTGTGCTTGTGTAATAGGGAAAGCTAGCACGCGCTATCTTTACCCCATGGTGGAATGATGTTGTTCGAGATGCACTTGTGATTGCGTAATAGGGAATGCTAATGCGCGCCATCTTTCCTTAATGGTGGAATGATGTTATTCAAGATGTGCTTGTGCTTGTGCGAGAGGGAAGTTTAGCATGTGCAAGTTTTCCTCCATGCTAGAATCATGTTGTTGTAGATATGCTTGTGTTTGTGAAAGAGGGAAAGCTAGCACATGCTAGATTTTCCCCACAATGGAATGATATTATTCAAGATGTGCTTGTGCTTCTGCAAGACTGAAAGTTAGCATGCACTAGTTTTATCGCACAGAGGAATGATGTTGTTCGAGATGAGCTTGTGCTTGTGCAAGAGAGAAATATTGCACACACTAGCCTTCCCCCACAGTGGAATGATCTTGTTTGAGATGTGTATATGCTTGTGTAAGAGGGAAAGCTATCACACACTAGCTTGTCCCCATGGTAGGATGATGTTCGAGATGCACAACACTGGAATGATGTTGTTCGAGATGGTCTTGTGCTTGTGCAAGAGAGAAAGCTAGTAGGCACTAGCTTTACACCATGGTGGAATGATGTTGTTCAAGATGAACTTGTGCTTATGCAAGAGGGAAAGCTAACACACGCTAACTTTCCTTAATGGTGGGATGATGTTGTTTGAGATTTTCTTGCGCTTGTGCAAGAGGGAAGTTTAGCATGTTCAAGCTTTCCTCCATGTTGGAATGATGTTGTTTGAGATGTGCTTGTGTTTGTGAAAGAGGGAAACCTAGCACACACTAGCTTTTCCCCACAATGGAATGATGTTATTCAAGATGTTCTTGTGCTTCTGCAAGACTGAAAGTTAGCATGCACTGGTTTTACCCAATGGAGGAATGATGTTGTTTGAGATGTGCTTGTGCTTGTGCAAGAGAGAAAGCTAGCACATGCTAGCTTTCCCCCATAGTGGAATGATATTGTTCGAGATGTGTATATGCTTGTGTAAGAGGGAAAGCTAGCATGCGCTAGCTTTCCCCCATGGTAGGATGATGTTTGAGATGCACAACACTAGAATGATGTTGTTCGAGATGGTCTTGTGTTTGTGCAAGAGAGAAAGCTAGCATGCGCTAGCTTTCCACCATGGTGGAATGATGTTGTTCGAGATGCACTTGTGCTTATGCAAGAGGAAAAGCTAACATGCGCTAGCTTTCCTTAATGGTGCAATGATGTTGTTTGAGATGTGTTTGTTCTTGTGCAAGAGGGAAGTATCGGATATTCAAGCTTTACTCCATGCTAGAATGATGTTGTTCGAGATGTGCTTGTGTTTGTGAATGAGGGAAAGCTAACACACGCTAGCTTTTCCCCACAATGGAATGATGTTATTCAAGATGTGCTTGTGCCTCTGCAAGACTAAAAGTTAGCATGCACTAGTTTTACCCCATGAAGGAATGATTTTGTTTGATATGCGATTGTGTTTGTGCAAGAGAGAAATCTATCACACGCTAGCTTACCCACATGGTGGGAGGATTTTCAAGATGCACTAGTGCTTGTGCAAGAGGGAAAACTAGCACACACTAGCTTTCCCCTAGGTTGGAGTGATGTTGTTCAAGATGCATTTGCGCTTGTGCTTATGAAAGAGGGAAAGCTAGCTTGTATTATCTTTTTCCTATGGTGGAATCATGTTGTTTGAGATGTACTTGTGCTTGTGCAAGAGGGAAAGCTAGCATGAGCTATCTTTCCCCAATGGTGGGATGATGTTGTCTGAGATGAGCTTGTGTTTTCCCATTAGGGAAAGCTAGCACAAGCTATAATTCCCCTAGAGTGGGATGATGTTGTCCAAGATGAGCTTGTGCTTATGCAAGAGGGCAAGATAGCACACACTAGCTTCCCCCATGGTGGGATGATGTTGTCCAAGTTGAGCTCATGCTTGTGCAAGAGAGAAATCTAGCACGCGCTAGATTTCCCCATTGGTGGGATGATGTTGTTTGAGATGGAATCTTGCTTGTGCAAGAGGGATAGATAACACGCCTAATGGTGGGATGATGTTGTTCGAGATGTGCTCCTACTTGTGCAAGAGGGAAAGATAGAATGCACTAACTTTCTGCCATGGTGGGATGATATTGTTCGTGATGCGCTCCTGCTTGTGCAAGAGGGAAAGCTAGGGTGTGCTAGATTTCCCCCTCGGAAGGATGATGTTTTTCAATATGCGCCCTTACTTGTGTAAGAGAGAAATATAGCATGCGCTAGCTTTCCCCCAAGGTGGGATGATTTTTTTCGAAATGTGCTCTTACTTGTGCAAGAGGGAAAGCTAGCATGCACTAGCTTTCCCCCACGATGCGATGATGTTTAAGATGTGCTCCTGCTCATTCAAGATGGTAATATAGCATGCACTAGATTTCTATCATGGTTATGACTCATGAGATCCTCATTATGCTAGCTTTCTTGCAAAATAATTTGAGGGCTCCAACTACTTTTCAGCCATTGCTTGAAATTGTGGAAAAACATTAAATGCACCAACCATTTTAGACTAATAAATACAAGTTTTTCTGCTAAAAGCATCAAGGAAAGCTCTAAAAAAATTCATCCCACATACATATTCTACATATTTAGGACGACAAATATAACTGTGCACTAAATCTAGCAACTTGCATTCTAGTGTAGACATTGTGCCTTCTAATTTTCTTGTCAATTGCACAATATTCATGAGTCCAAATTAGAATCATTTTTTTTGGTTCATTATCCAATTTACCATGCTTTTATTTTTCGTTTCTAATAGAGTTTTGGCATTCACATGAAGAAACCTCTAATGACACTAGTCCACAAACTATTTTCTATAATAGATGATGCAACTTATAAATTTAACTTTAAAACATATAAATTCCCTTCTTAGGAGCATGTAAACAAACATTCCTTGCTTGGTTATTCACAATGCCAATT
>JZKD02S1914104.1:556234-566484 GCA_000966675.3 Picea glauca
TCGGAGCGTGCAGGGACAAACGTCGGTTAAGAGGTACTTCTGTTACTCTTCCTTCTCATGCATTAGGCTTAGATAGATTCGAAAGAAATTCAATGTCCATGATAAGCACTTTTCTATCTAGGGTTAAGGTCAAACCTTAGAAATCGATCTACTTGTCCGCAGGCAGATTTTCCTACAACAGATCTATGCAACAAAGTTTGAATCAAGATGACATATCCACGAAACATACATAGTGGATCTATGTGTTGCAATTTATACATATACACTCCATCGCAACCTGGATCACAAAGACAATATCCAGGGTCTTCAATCTCATCGTCCAAAGTATGAATCTAACCATGTGATTACATGTGTCGAAGTCGAACATGGTAGAAACCACTTGATTACCGGTCATTGATGTAACCGTTAACAAGTGTGAGGGAAATCATCATTGATGTCAATGACTCCCAAGGTACTACAGTACAATCCATCGACTGTGAATAAATGATTTCATGTCGAACACCCGACAGAATCTCTCGATCAGGGGTTAATGATGTAAACCCACTATCGAAAGCGAGGAACTTGCCATTGAGGCATGCAAGCTCCAAGGTACTTAATAATTTCTAATTCTTGATTCTGGATAATGTGTTGAGGTCGATGGAACAAGACTCGTCACAGGAGGGCCTTGATGTATCCCCCATCAATGACACGAAATGAGTAACTGAGTTTGAAAGTGAAACATAGTATGTGGAAATTGAACTTTGGACACAAGGAAGGCCGACACAGAATGAATGGATAATTGTAGATGGCTGACTCAAATAGAGGTTTTAGACGAACTGCTCTTGAACATATGAATGACACGACCAATGATTTGGCAGCATTGACTCAAAGACGACATATGGAAAGACCTTGTTATCAAATCGAATGAGAGACAAATGGATTTCCCAAACCGGCTTCAAATGATGAATAGAGGGTGTCATGTTCAAGAGTGACACGTACTGCCAATCA
Organism: Picea glauca; assembly: GCA_000966675.3. NCBI lineage: Eukaryota > Viridiplantae > Streptophyta > Pinopsida > Pinales > Pinaceae > Picea > Picea glauca. Next base: position 557,222 of record JZKD02S1914104.1, read on the forward strand.
ATTCAACGATGAAACATATCCCTTTCCCAAATTTTCCCCCACCATTTCTGGCAAGTACCCCTTTATTTTTATGCAAGCTTGAAGAGGATCACATATGCTTGTTGATATAAGCTCATCTTTTGGATGAGTCCCTCGGAGTATTTTTAACAAACCCTAGGAAGGAGTGGTTCGGTCCCATTACGTGTCTGTCAATGTTTGTTTAAATGAGTCCAGAGATAGTAAACTCGAAGGTTTTTCAAGATTATAGAGTTTGGAAAAACACTTAAAAGAGAACTCTCTCAGTTCCTTTTTCGTACAATATTCCAACGAGACCGAAAAAGGGTTAAACTATCGCTCGAAGGACGTGTAACTTCAAATACTTTAACGAGCGTGAAAATAGCAAAATCGCTCGACAATCTTTTCATGTTTAGAGAGTCTGAAAAGAGCTTAAAGATAACTCCAAAGGGGTTCCTTTTTCATGTAACCACATCGAGCCCACAAAAGAGATATAATAACGCTCGATCACATTCTCATGTTTTTCGCAAGCAAAAGAACGGATAAAAGGCACTCGAAGTTTTATGTCAAAACCATAGCAAACAATTAAAATCACACCACACCAGGTAAAAATTCTGCCCATAATCATCCATATTTGCACTTTTCAATCATTTCACTCATTTTTACATTAGTGATTAGGGTTAAATAGTAAATAATCATAAAAAAACCCACATTTGATATAGTAAGAAGTAATAAAATGAACAAATAACAAAATTTACCATACCATTTTCACATTTTACCATTGAGTGCCCAAAAAACCCTCATTTACCCTCTACCTTCGGTGTCGAATTCCAAGAACTACGGGAGACCATCTGACGTGCCGTCGGCTATATTTTGGTAAGTACCTCATCCATTATCTTTTCATGGTTCAAAATTATATTTTCATTGGTTAAAAGTCAAGTTTTAAGTCAATTTTTTGAACCTTATGCGCATGGGAGCATTCTCGCAGGTGGCCCATACGGGGCCTCCAAGAATGACCCATTCTCGCAGGTGGGCCATGGGCCAACTGCGAGAATTTCGTACTGTGTGAAGAAGGTCACCTGCGAACAACTCAAAATCCAAAAAATTTTGTAACGTTTAGCCAATTGCAAGATTTTTATCTCATGAATAAAATCACTGACCATGTTTGTGTGTTTTTTATGCAGGTTGCTAGCCACAATCATGGTGTTAGAGTGGCAGGAACGATAGAACGAGGAGGATAATGCTAATGCCGAAAACCATCCTCCTACCTTAGCTACACTAAGAGACTGTGGTCTCTTAAAGTATTTCTGCATCCTGGGCATGAGAGCCCAAGTTCGATTACTGGAATACTTAGTCCGAATGTGGGATCCGGACGAACAAGTGTTCATCGTGGGAGCCCATACCTTGAGTATTGACATTGAGGATATATATTTCTTGACTGGATTATCCAGTCGAGGATCCTATGTCAGTTTTTCCGGTAGCAGAGCAGGGGGTCTAAAAATGAGTGAGTATTGTAACCAGTACTGCATGCCTGAGGCTAAACGACAGAAAGGAAAAGTGGAAATTTGGGGAGTGACTAATTTGACTCTCTGTACCATTCTCTTTACCATTGCTCAAATGGCGGGAAGTGTTTCTCCTCATATGGCTCTGCAGAGCTATTTCCAGTACGCCATTGAGTGTACTAAGCCCCGGGTTTTCAATTGGGCTAACACAGTATTACGCAATGTCAAGAAAAAGTTGACTAAAAGCAGGCGTGGAAATCTAAAACAGTTTGGTTATGGATCATTGTTAGTGTCTTTCTTCTTGGAGAGAGTCCTGATACTTCATCTGCAAGCTGAGTGGAATCTTTCTGGTCCCAGAGATCCGAGGATGTTACGGTGGTGTCGGCTCATGGCCCAACATGTGGTAGGTCCTATCGTTAAATATGACGATGTTTTCTTTGACTGGTTGCAGACCCAGATGCTGATGGTAGACGACTATGCCTATGCCAGGCTGGACTTCAGAGGAGATCTAGATCTTGCACTTCCTGAAGATGCACAGTGGGGAGACCTCGGTAAGAAGTACACAAATTTTCTTGTTTTTAAATGTTTTTGAGTTTTTATCCTATTTAAATGTTTTTGTTTTTATAGCGTTACCCGAAGACTAACACCAACTTCTTGTTAATAACACAGATGTTGGACCATACAGACCTGTCGGCAGTTCTCCTATCCAGTGGTGAGGAGAGGCAGCAGTAGCAGTTCCACAGTACGCCGAGGATTATCTGACAGTGGAGAAAAACTTAGAGGGTTTGATGGCAGACGTTCCAGATATGACTCTGGAGGAGATTCCATGACGCGACCAGCGTCACACTGTGGGAGTCTCTACCTCTATGGGTCGACTGCTCCACAGAGTTGCTAGGACATTAGTGTGCTATCGTGAACATCATCCTTGATGTCATTATGTAGAAGCTATAGGCTTCAATTTTGATATTTTGGTCTTTGGACACATTTTATAAAAACAAACTTTGATCGTTATATATATATACACGGCTTCTACCGGCTTACATTAAATTGTGTACATTTTAATGTGTTTGATTTATAAGTGATTTAAATGCCTATCCAATACATAATCAGCTAAAGCATCTGTCAATGTATTAAGACATCTAGGAATGTGTTGATATTCAATGTGATCAAAATACCGTTCCAAGAGGCGAATTAGCAAATATACCCTTAATAGAGTAGGACTTCGAATAGAATATACATTCTAAGTTGTAGTACTACCAGCTGCGAGTCGAGTCAGACAACTAAATGACGAATTCCAAATGAGATAGCATCAACCAGTAATTCAACCACGATGCTATACTCTGCGATGTTGTTGGTTGCTCGACCAAGACATACACCTTGTAAAGATATAAGCTCGTTTGTTGGGGCATAGATTGCCCAGGCAGCGGAAGCTAGGTTCCGAGTACTATGACTAGCACCATCAGCAAAGCCAATATAAGGGAGCGAATACTCCGACATCTGGCAATCAAACACAACGTCACGTAAGGGCAGAGACCAGATAACGTCAAAAGAAAAACTAAAAATAACACACACACGCAGTATGATACATAAAATACAAGTACTAGTGAACAAATGACTCATGCATAGTACTTCTTTAAGTACAACCCATTTATGGGTTCACTCAAAGGTACACCATCATAATCAACTAGCTTATACACTCATTTTTCCAAAACTTTGCTAACAATGTAAGGCCCACGCCACATTGGTTCAAATTTCCCAGCCCCAAAGATATCTTTATCTTGTTCATACAGAAGAACAAGATCTCCTTCAGAGAAGACATGAGGTTTGACATGCTTGTCATACTGTGCCTTAACACGTTTCTTCTAGGCTTCTATTACAAGAGTAGCGTCACAACGAGTCTCATATAATCGCATCAAATACAACAGACGTTCCTCTTCGGAAGAAATATTAGGTAAGAGCTCTACAACTAGCTTCAAAGAAGGTATTTCATATTCTATTGGCAGAATGGCTTCCATGCCATAAACTAATCGAAAAGGCGTAAATCCCGTAGCAGATTTAACAGATGTCCGATACGCCCACAATGTCGAAAACAACCTCGTGTGCCAGCTAGTTTTATGGATGCCTATCATCCATCGAATCATAGTTATAATAACCTTATTGATGGCTTCGACCTAGCCATTAGCCTGTGGATAATAGGGTGTTGAGCTATCATGACGAAGGCCCAACTTCTCTGTAAGTTCAGACATCATATAATTCCTAAAATGACTACCGTGATCGGTAACGATAGCCTGAGGAACACCAAAACGAGTAATGACATGGTTGAAAATAAATAACGCTGCAGTCTTCCCAGTATTATCGAATGTCGGCATCGCCTTGACCCACTTTGTAAAATAATCAACAACTACAATAATATAACCATGCCCCCCGACCGAGTGAGGGTGACATGTCATGAAATCAATTCCCCATTTTGCAAAAGGACCTACTGAGACTACAGGATGAAGGGGAGCAGGATGCAACCGAATCCTCTGATTATAGGTCTGGTAGGCATGACACTTCTGAACAGCAGTGATGCAGTCATTGAATAAGGAAGGCCAAAAGTAACCTGCACGTAAGATCTTTTGGGCAGTAGCATACCCAAACATATGACCGCCACATGCTCCTGAATGGCAGTCATTCAAAGATTTCTCAGCTTCTTCAAAAGTCAAACAACGTCGAAAGACAGATTCAATGCCTCGGCGGTAAAGAGTATCGTTGAGGATAATATAATGACGTGCTTGGTAACAAACACGGTGTCGTTCAACACTAGATAAAGCACGCCGGAAAGTTTGAGTTTGGAGATATATAATGATATCTCCGTACCAAATATCGTCAGTACTGATAAGGAAAAGTGATTTGTCAGGTAACGAATCAACTGTTACTTTCTCCGTGGCATGGTGGGGAAAATCACAAATCAACTCAGCGAAAACTAGGGATTTCTTCGACGTGGCGCGATTGAATTCCAAATCGAACTCCTGGAGAATGACAATCCACTTGGAGTATTTTCCCCCTAGAAATTGACGTGTCAATATATGTTGCATGGGGTTACAATGTGAAATCATTGTAGTCTTCTTGGAGAGAATATAATGACGAAAATGTTGAACTGCTTGAACAACAGCTAAAGCCAGTTTCTCAACATGTTGGTACTTTATTTCCATCGAAGTTAGACTCCGACTCAAGTAATATATAACATGTTCATTGTGTGCATCATCTTCCTGAACGAGGACCATGCCGATAGTATACTCGGAAGCATCTAGATAAAGAAAGTAATCCCGACTATAATCAGGAGGGAAAAGAAGATGAGCTTTCGTGAGGGACAACTTTAAAGCTTCAAAGGTGTTGTTAGCAACCTTATCCCAGACAAACTCCGAACATTTCTTTAGAAGATGTGTAAAACCCTGAGTAATTTCAGCATAATTCGGGATGAAGCGACGAAGAAAGTTTTCTTTCCCCTGCAAACTTTGTAACTGGCGCAGTGAAGAAGGAGGAGGGAGATTAAGAATCGCCTCAACCATAATAGGATCTACCCGGATCCCCTGACGTGAAACAATGAAACCGAGGAGACGGTCGGACTCTATGCAAAAGACGCACTTATAAGGGTTTAGACGAATGCGATAGAACCGACAACGAACGAAAATTTCTCAGAGGTGATTAGGGTGATCAACTCAGCGTAAAGAATGAGCTGGAAAATCATCCAGATAAGGTTGAACGATATGCTTTATATCGTGAAATGCATAAGACATATCACACTGAAACGTAGCACCTGCGTTCTTAAGACCGAAGGGAAGTTTTCTATAGGAGAAAGTACCCCAAGGACAAATAAAAGCAGTTTTATGTTGGTCCTCAGGAGCGATGTTAATTTGATTATAGCCATAGAATCCATCCATAAGAGAAAAGATTTCGCTGTCGGCACAGTCATCGACGATCTAGTCGATGAAAGGGGTTGGAAAGTTGTCCTTTGGACAGGCTTTGTTAATTTCCCGATAATCAACACAAACACGTATACTACCACCTTTCTTATCAATCCGTATGGGGTTGGAAACCCATTCTGTCAGAGCCACGGGATAAATAAAAACGGCTTTGAGAAGTTTTTCAACTTCGAGCTTGATGGCTGCGGCTTTACGTGGATGGACAGGATAGAGGCACTGCCAGACTAGTTTACCTCCAGGGTATGTATTAATTTCATGAACAACGATAGCATGGTCGATACCTGGCATCTCTTCGTAACTCCAGGCAAATACATCACGAAATTCCTTGAACAAAGCAGTATAGGTAACAATTTCCTCTGGAGAACACGAAGCTCCAATATGAACATTTTCAACTATCCCAGGTTTAACTGAAATATCAATGGGTATCGTGGGAGAAATATTGCTGAGGTTCCCTTCCACAAACACATCATGTGTAGATCTGGGAACAATCGATATGACAACAACGGTCGACAGAGTCAAAATCCGCGGGTAATTCTTGAGAGTGTGTTGTTCCAGAAACAGTATGGAATGATGATGCCCATTGTCCCAAGGTGTATCGGCCATGATGGAAATGATCATCTTTTCAATGGGGAAGATGACACGGAAAGGATTGGGAGACAACTCCTCAAGAGAGGGTGTAGAAGGTGTTGCCGATTGAATCGTATGATAAGTAGTCTCAACCGGACTTAACGGCATGACGTCGCCGAAATGAGCATGATCTCCACGATCAGGGACTATCCACAGGTCAAAAGACACTGGAAGTTCATAAGGAACAACAGAGATCATATTAATCAAAGCAACTGACAGGCATAGAATATCGGGTGGTGGTGGTATGGGAAAAGTACCCATTAGCGAAGAGTCTTTTAAGAGACCGACTCCAACATTCTCATAACCCGGCGGGGTTTTAGCTATAAACGACACATTTCTAGTGCGAGTATCGGAATTAAAGAAGGCAAGTTGATCAACCGTAGTGATCTTTCCTTGATGGGGAAAACGGACTACCCGGAACAGTGTTGACACAACAACTTGAATGGAATCTACCCAGCTACGGCCAAGAAGAAGATTATAATCTAGGGGAGCATCGAAAACTTCCACTTCAACTTGGACGGTCTTACCTTCGAGAGTAACCGACAACGACGGAAGAACACCGTAAGGCCTAAAACCCAAGCCATTTAAGGCTTTCAAAGTATTTTGTGACTTATTTAATGGAGGAGAGACAATGGATTTCCAACAAGTAAAAGACATTACACACGTAGAGGCACCCTCATCAACAACAGTTCGACAAATGCTCTTGTCGGAGACAATAACTTGTATCTGAAACGCGAGCTGTGGGGGTAACCTTGGAACATGGTCATCCAAGTCAAAAACTATCAAATTTGTATCTGTAGGATCGATTCCACCTATGGATTTCAATAGTTCCCTCTGTTGCGCAGGACAAGACTGAAGGACTTCAAGGGCAGACATCGCTGAAGGTGCTTGAGCCAGATCTTCGACAATGCTATAGTTCTGGGCCACACGAGAATAAGGATTGAATGTTGACTTCTTAACGACACCTTTTGGGGGTCATAGGACTGTATCAAGGCTTGGTATTTCGAGATGAAGATGACCGTTCGTAGGTGGAGTTGGCAGAGAGAGTTGTACCAAATCAGGAGGTAAATCGTCAACCTTCTCCTTAGAAGGAGAATAGTCTTTGGCTCTAGTTGTGATGGCAACTTCATTGTTATTAGAATCACCGGTGCACATCAAAACATATGATGTCGTAGAAGTAGATGGTTGGTCATGAATGACCAAGGAGGCTTGTTGCTGAGACGGGAAGGGTTGGTTCAAGACAACTGGCGTAGAGGGTTTGGGCATTCCTTGAAGAAACTTATTAACTTCGACACATCTAGGAAAATCCTTCGTGTAGTGATCGTCACCACAGATAAGGCAAGGGTAGTATGGTTTGCGCTTATCCCGATCATCAACAAGAGGGGTTTTGTTTTGTTCATTTGGATTATTATTTTTACTCTCCTTATTCTTGCCTCTCCCTTTTTTTTATTTATTTTTTCCGGTCGGTGTAGATTCAACAACATTCACTTCAGAGGTTTTACCGGTGGGAGGAGCAGGAGATGGAGCATTTTGAACATTAGAAGATGTGGATTTAGGGGTTTTAGTTGAAATAGAATGTGAGTGGGTATGAGTAGAACCAATCACACCATCAGCTGCATGTGAGGCAGCTGGAGTAGTTGAAGCGTTGGAAGTACCAGGACAGAGTAGGTCAGGTAGAAAATCGTACAATGTTCACGTTTGCGAATAAACGAGATCAAGATATTGGGCACGAATTATAGCCAGCTCCTCCATAACAACGCCACCCATGGCGATTTCCTTACCAATCTCGTTCACAAAGGATTTCGTGAACCATTCTGCTAGTAACTGATCAGGGAGCTCCAGTTTGATGAGACGTCATCTCCGTCTCCATTCATGTATATGATCCGAGATATGAGTGCCTTTAGATTGTTTAAAAGAATTTAAAATCTTAGTCCCGATATCATAACGGATCGGTAACTGGTAATGTGTAAGAAAAGCCATAGCCAGGGTATTAAAATCAGAGAAGAAACCTCGTGGCAATTCAATGTACCACTTCGCAGCGGAACCAGTAAGAGTTCTTTGAAAAAGACGTAGACGAATGGAGTCATCCATTAGCAAGTTGGATGAACACCATAAATGAAAAGTCATGACATGATTATTTGGGTCCTCTCCTGGCTTGCCATCGAATTTCATAATATCCGATGGAAGTTTAGCAGGGATAGCAGGCCATTGAGGAGAGTGACGAATAGGATCATTTAGAATCCTAGACAAATCTGGCAAATCCAAAGTAGCAAGGAAAGGCAACTGTCAATTTACTTGTGGGTACTGATGGATTTGGGGTGGAAGCCCTATCAGCAAACCATTAGGACCGTAAGCAGACCGTCCATAGAGGGAAGGCCCTGGCTGACTCTGTGGCGGATGGATAGGATAGTAACCCCAAGGATTGTAACCTTGAGTTTGAGTAGGGACCTGGGGTTGAGTAGTCTGACCCGAACCCCAAATAGGATTGGTTACCCCAGGATAAGGTTGGCCAATAGTAGGGACATCTTGTTGCCCCCCATCATTTTGAGGAAAGTTCTGTAGAAGTTGAGTCCAATACTGGGCCAATTCAGGGGGTATATTTTGTCCAAAAGGGGAGGTTGGTCCTCCTACTATAGGTATAGTTCCACCTGGAAGTTGTGTGCCAACCGTGGGTTGTGTAGTAACTGTTTTGTGTCTGGGAAAAGGAAAAGGAACTGTACCACCCTGTCCACCAACAAGAATTTGCGTGTTGGGTGCAACAGTCGGAATAGTGCCACTAGGATTAGGATTACTAGAAGGAAACTGAGGGAGTGTCAGAATGAAATCGGGAATGGGATGCCCAGGAAAAGGATGACCACCTGGAGAATCGACTGGGGTTTGTGGAGGTGTTGGATTCGTAGAATTCAACAACGCATTCAGCATGTGGTAACCGGGTGGTAATGTTGGATTGACATCAGGAATTCACTGGGTAATGATAGGAGCCAGAGTAGTTGCATTAACCTCGGTTTGGACACTCGTAGTATTCGCGAGATGGGCCATCTCGGGAGGAAGAACAAAATTGTAGGTAGTAGTCTTTGGTGTAGTTTCTGTCTCAGAAGTCATGGGAGGGTTGATTGCATAGACAGGGGGTGACTCTGTACCAAAAAGAACTCGACATAGATTACTCGACCAAAAA
>JZKD02S1914104.1:568401-582441 GCA_000966675.3 Picea glauca
GATCTCCCTAGATCCACCTGGATCTAGAACAAAACAAGACAGAATAATACACTTTCCCTAGATCTAACCTATTGAATGAACTAAGAGGTAAGGATTATGGACATACCTTATGAACATTTTCCTTATATCTCTATTGTTCCAAGCTTCTCTCCAATGCTCTTGCATCGTTCAGATCACAACAGTACAAACCAATCGAAGTAAAGGTAGATTAATATATTCAATAACTAGTCTATACATATGATCAAGGAATTATGTAATAAAGTGGCATCATATTTATGGGAAAGGGACATATTACTGTATTGAATTAATTTAAAGTGAAACTTACAACTTGATCCTTGATGTCGTAGGTATCCTTTCGATGTCTCCTAGCTCTGACACACACACTTGCTCATGCATGAAGAAAATTAACTACTTTTGATGACCTTGTTGTTGTCTCTTGCTGCTGTAGCATCAATCCTCCATACAATCTTGCACTAATTCTCCAATCAATCTCTTGCTATTTTGCTTCTAACCTTTATCTTGATTAATCTCCTCAATATATAGGAGAAGATAGATTAGTTACTTGGATAGGAAATGATCCCAAGATATCAGGAAAGCCAGTACTTATATAACCATTCGCTATCCAACTCATTCTTCTCAAAGATTCCCTTCTAGAAGGCTCGAGAACTTCATCTTTTTCCTCTTTAAGAAGATGTTCGCACCCTGGCAGTTAAGTACAGTGAGAACCCCTTGCACCGCAGCTTAATACAGCCTGCAAGAATCAGGCATTATTGCAGGCAAATATATAGGAAGCCTGCGAACTTCTTTGAAAAATATGATTCCTGGAAGCAGACAATTATAACTTTTCTCAGGAAATTGTTCTTAGTGAAGAGCTTGATTTTCCATCATCATAACATTAGCATAACATCATCACGATAACCAAAATTGTGGATAACAGAATCCCCCCAAAGTCTGAGAGTGGAATCAGTGACAGTCAATAGACTTTGTAAGCTGCATGTGTGTGTCAAGAACCAAGAGCACATCTAATCGGAGACCTGCAAACATCCAAGCATCAACATAATATCATGTATACCAATTCCTGAGGTAGGCATTCCCATACTCAGATCATACACTGATGACATCATAAACAAAGGTCATGGCCACCAATCATACACTGTGGATCCATGTTGTCACAATATAGCATAGCCACCTGAATACACTGTGGATCTATGCAACAAAGTTTGAATCAAGACGACATAGACACGAAACATACACAGTGGATCTATGTGTTGCAATTTATACATATATACTCCATCACAACCTGGATCACAAAGACAATATCCAGGGTCTTCAATCTCATCGCCCAAAGTACGAATCTAACCATGTTATTACATGTGTCGAAGTCAAACATGGTAGAAACCACTTGATTACCGGTCATTGATGTAACCGTTAACAAGTGCGAGGGAAATCATCATTGATGTCAATGACTCCCAAGGTACTACAATACAATCCATCGATTGTGAATAAATGAGTTGATGTCAAACACCCGACGAAATCTCTCGATCATGGGTTAATGATGTAAACCCACTATCGAAAGCGAGGAACTTGCCATTGAGGCATGCACGCTCCAAGGTACTGAATAATTTCTAAGTCTTGATTCCGGATAATGTGCTGAGGTCGACGGAACAAGAATCATCACAGGAGGGCCTTGATGTATCCCCCATCAATGACACAAAATGAGTAATTGAGTTTGAAAGTGAAACAGAGTATGTGGCAATTGAACTTTGGACACAAGGAAGGCCGACACAGAATGAATGGATAACTAAAGATGGCTGACTCAAATAGAGGTTTCAGACAAATTGCTCTTGAACATATGAATGACACGACCAATGATTTGGCAGCATTGACTCAAAGAAAACATATGGAAAGACCTTTTTATCAAATCGAATGAGAGACAAATGGATTTCCCAAACCGGCTTCAAATGATGAATAGAGGGTGTCATGTTCAAGAGAGACACGTACTGCCAATCAATTCAACGATGAAACATATCCCTTTCCCAAATTCCCCCCCACCATTTCTGGCAAGTACCTCTTTATTTTTACGCAAGCTTGAAGAGGATCACATATTCTTGTTTATATAAGCTCATCCTTCGGACGAGTCCCTCGTAGTATTTTTAACGAACCCTAGGAAGGAGTGGTTCAGTCCCATTACGGGTCTGTCAATGTTTGTTTAACGAGTCTAGAGATAGTAAACTCAAAGGTTTTTCAAGATTACAGAGTTTAGAAAAACACTTAAAAGAGAACTCTCTCAGTTTCCTTTTTGTACAATAGTCCAACGAGACCGAAAAAGGGTTAAACTATCGCTTGAAGGACGCATAAGTTCAAATACTTTAACGAGCGTGAAAATAGCAAAATCGCTCGGCAATCTTTTCATGTTTAGAGAGTCTGAAAAGAGCTTAAAGATAACTCCAGGGGGGTTCCTTTTTCGTGTAACCACAGCGAGCCCTGAAAAGAGATAAAACAACGCTCGATCACGTTCTCATGTTTTTCACAAGCACAAGAACGGATAAAAGGCGCTCGAGGTTTTATGTCAAAACCATAACAAACAATCAAAATCACACAACACCAGGTAAAAATTCTGCCCATAATCATCCATGTTTGCACCTGTCAATCATTTCACTCATTTTTACATTAGTGATTAGGGTTAAATAGTAAATAATCATAAAAGATCCACATTTGATATAGTAAAAAGTAATAAAATGAACAAATAACAAAATTTACCATATCATTTTCACATTTTACCATTGAGTGCCCAAAAAACCCTCATTTACCCTCTACCTTCGACGTCGAATTCCAGGAACTACGGGAGACCATATGACGTGCCATCAAATATATTTTGGTAAGTGCCTCATCCATTATCTTTTCATGGTTCAAAATTTTATTTTCATTGGTTAAAAGTCAAGTTTTAAGTCAACTTTTTGAACCCTATGCGCGTGGGAGCATTCTCGCAGGTGGCCCATACGGGACCTACGAGAATGACCCATTCTCGTAGGTGGGCCATGGGCCACCTGCAAGAAGTTCGCACTATGTGAAGCAGGTCACCTATGAACAACGCAAAATCCAAAAAATTTTATAACGTTTATCCAATTGCAAGATTTTTATCTCATGAATAAAATCACTGACCATGTTTGTGTGTTTTTTATGCAGGTTTCTAGCCACAATCATGGTGTTAGAGTGGCAGGAACGAGAGCACGAGGAGGACAATGCTAATGCCGAAAACCATCCTCCTACCTTAGCTGCACTAAGAGACTGCGGTCTCTTAAAGTATTTCCACATCCTGGGCATGAGAGCCCAAATTCGATTACTGGAATAGTTAGTCTGAATGTGGGATCCGTACCAACAAGTGTTCATCATGGGAGTCCATACCTTGAGTATTTACATTGAGGATATCTATTTCTTGACTGTATTATCCAGGCGAGGATCCTATGTCATTTTGTCCGGTAGCAGAGTAGGGGGTCTAAAAATGAGTGAGTATTGTAACCAGTACTATGTGCCTGAGGCTAAATGACAAAAAGGAAAAGTGGCAATTTGGGGAGTGACCGATTTGACTCTCCGTACCATTCTCTTTACCATTTCTCAAATGGTGGGAAGTGTTGCTCCTCATATGGCTCTGCAGAGCTATTTCTAGTACGCCATAGAGTGTACTCAGCCCCGGGTTTTCAATTGGGTTGACGCAGTATTACGCAATGTCAAGAAACAGTTGACTAAGAGCAGGCGTGGAAATCTAAAATAGTTTGGTTATGGATCATTGTTAGTGTCTTTCTTTTTGGAGAGAGTCGCGGTACTTCGTCTGCAGGCTGAGTGGAATCTTCCTGGTCCCAGAGATTCGAGGATGTTACGGTGGTGTCGGCTCATGGCCCAACATTTGGCAGGTCCTATCGTTAAATATGACGATGTTTTCTTTGACTGGTTGCAGACCTAGATGCTGATGGTAGACGACTATGCCTACGCTGGGCTGGACTTCAGAGGAGATCCAGATCTTGCACTTCCTAAAGATGCACAGTGGGGAGACCTCGGTAAGAAGTACACAAATTTTATAGTATTACCTGAAGACTAACACCAACTTCTTGTTGATAACACAGACGTTGGACCATACAGACCTTCCGGCAGTTCTCCTATCCAGTGGCGAGGAGAGGTAGCAGTAGCAGTTCCACAGTACACCGAGGATTATTTGACAGTGGAGCAAAATTTAGAGGCTCTGATGGAAAACGTTCCAGATATGACTCTGGAGGAGATTCCACGACGCGACCAACATCACACTATAGGAGTCTATGCCTCTATGGGTCGACTGCTCCACAGAGTTTCTAGGACATCAGTGTGCTATCATGAACATCATCCTTGATGTCATTATGTAGAAGGTATAGGCTTCAATTTTGATATTTTGGTCTTCGGGCACATTTTATAAAAACAAACTTTGATCATTATATATATATACATGGCTTCTACCGGCTTACATTACATTGTGTACATTTTAATGTGTTTGATTTATAAGTGATTTAAATGCCTATCCAATACGTAATTAGCTAAAGCATCTGTCAATGTATTAAGACATCTAGGAATGTGTTGATATTCAATGTGATCAAAATACCGTTCCAAGAGGCGAATTAGAAAATATACCCTTAATAGAGTAGGACTTCGAATATAATATACATTACTGAGCTATAGTACTACCAGTTGCAAGTCAAGTCGGACAACTAAATGACGAATTTCGAGAGAGATAGCATCAACCAGTAATTCAACCACGATGCTATACTTTGCGATGTTGTTGGTTTCTCGACCAAGACATACACCTCGTAAAGATATAAGCTCGTTTGTTGGGGCATAGATTTCCCAAGCAGCGGAAGCTAGGTTCCGAGTACTACGGCTAGCACTGTCAGTGAAGCCAATATAAGGAAGTGAATACTCCGACATCTGGCAATCAAACACAACGTCACGTAAGGGCAGAGACCAGATAACGTCAAAAGAAAAACTAAAAATAACACACACATGCAGTATGATACATAAAATACAAGTACTAGTGCACAAATGACTCATGCATAGTACTTCTTTAAGTAGAACCCATTTTTGGGTTCACTCAAAGGTACACCATCATAATCAACTAGCTTATACACTCCTTTTTCCAAAACTTTGCTAACAATGTAAGGCCCACGCCACATTGGTTCGAATTTCCCAACCCCTAAGACATCTTTATCTTGTTCATACAGAAGAACAAGATCTCCTTCAGAGAAGACATGAGGTTTGACATGCTTGTCATACTGTGCCTTAACACATTTCTTTTGGGATTCTATTACAAGAGTATCATCACGACGATTCTCATCTAATCGCATCAAATACAACAGATGTTCCTCTTCGGCAGAAGTATTAGGTAAGAGCTCTACAACTAGCTTCAAATAAGGTATTTCACATTCTATTGGCAGAATGGCTTCCATGCCATAAACTAATCTAAAAGGCGTAAATCCTGTAGCAGATTTAACAGATGTCCGATACACCCACAATGCCTAAAACAACCTCGTGTGCCAGCTAGTTTTATGGATGCCTATCATCCGTCGAATCATAGTTATAAGAACCTTATTGATGGCTTCGACCTGGCCATTAGCCTGTGGATAATAGGGTGTTGAGCTATCATGACGAAGGCCCAACTTCTCTGTAAGTTCAGACATCATATAATTCCTAAAATGACTACCGTGATCGATAACGATAGCCTAAGGAACACCAAAACGAGTAATGACATGGTTGAAAAGAAATAACGCTGCAGTCTTCCCAATATTATCGAATGTCGGCATCGCCTCGGCCCACTTTGTAAAATAATCAACAGCTACAATAATATAACCATGCCCCCCGACCGAGTGAGGGTGACATGTCATCAAATCAATGCCCCATTTTGCAAAAGGACCTACTGAGACTACAGGATGAAGGGGAGCAGGATGTGACCGAATATTCTGATTATAGGTCTGGCAGGCATGACACTTCTGAACAGTAGTGATGCAGTCATTGAATAAGGAAGGCCAAAAGTAACCTGCACATAAGATCTTCTGGGCAGTAGCATACCCAGACATATGACCGCCACATGCTCTTGAATGGCATTCATTCAAAGCTTTCTCAGCTTCTTCAAAAGTCAAACAATGCCGAAAGACAGAGTCAATGCCTCAGCGGTAAAGAGTATCGCCGAGGATAATATAATGACGTGCTTGGTAACGAACACGACGTCGTTCAGCACTAGACAAAGCGGGCCGAAAAGTTTGAGTTTGGATATATATAACGATATCTCCGTACCAAATATCGTTAGTACTAATAAGGAAAATTGATTTGTCAGGTAACGAATCAACTCCTACTTTCTCCGTGGCATGATGGGGAAAATCACAAATCAACTCAGCGAAAACTAGGGATTTCTTCGACGTGGCGTGATCGAATTCCAAATCGAACTCCTGGAGAATGACAATCCACTTGGAGTACTTTCCCCCTAGAAATTGACATGTCAATATATGTTGCATGGGGTTACAATGTGAAATCACTGTAGTCTTCCTGGAGAGAATATAATGACGAAAACGTTGAACTGCTTGAACAGCAGCCAAAGCCAGTTTCTCAACATGTTGGTACTGTATTTCCGTCGAATTTAGACTCTGACTCAAGTAATATATAACATGTTCATCGTGTGCATCATCTTCCTGAACGAGGACCATGTTGATAGTATACTCGGAAGAAGCTAGATAAAGAAAGTAATCCCGACTATAATCAGGAGGGAAAAGAAGAGGAGCTTTCGTGAGGGACAACTTTAAAGCTTCAAAGGCGTTGTTAGCAGCCTTATCCCAGACAAACTCTGAACCTTTCTTTAGAAGATGTGTAAAACCCCAAGTAATCTCAGCGTAATTCGGGATGAAGCAACAAATAAAGTTTGCTTTCCCTTGCAAACTTTGTAACTGGCGCAATGAAGAAGGAGGAGGGATATTAAGAATCGCCTCAACCATAATAGGATCTACCCGGATCCCTTGACATGAAACAATGAAATTGAGGAGACAGCCAGACTCTACGCAAAAGACGCACTTATGAGGGTTTAGACGAATGCAATAGAACCGACAACAAACGTAAATTGCTCGGAGGTGATTAGGGTGATCGACTTGGCGTAAAGAATGAGCTGGAAAATCATCCAAATAAGGTTGAATGATATTCTTTATATCGTGAAATGCATAAGACATAACACGTTGAAACGTAGCACCTGCGTTCTTAAGACCAAAGGGAAGTTTTCTATAGGCGAAAGTACCCCAAAGACAAATAAAATCAGTGTTATGTTGGTCCTTAGGAGCGATGTTAATTTGATTATAGCCGGAGAATCCATCCATAAGAGAAAAGATTTCGCTGCCGGCACAGTCATCGATGATCTAGTCGACAAAAGGGGTTGGAAAGTTGTCCTTTGGACAAGCTTTGTTAAATTCCCAATAATCAACACAAACACGTATACTACCACCTTTCTTATCAATCGGTACGGGGTTGGAAACCCATTCTGTCAGAGCCACGGGATAAATAAAACCAGCTTTGAGAAGTTTTTCAACTTCGATCTTGATGGCTGCGTCTTTACGTGGATGGACAGGATGGAGGCGCTGCCAGACTGGTTTATCTCCGAGGTATGTCTTAATTTCATGAACAACGATAGCGGGGTCGATACCTGGCATCTCTTCATAACTCCAGGCAAAGACATCACTAAATTCCTTGAACAAAGCAGTATAGGTGACAATTTCCTCTGGAGAACACGAAGCTCCAATATGAACATTTTCAACTATCCCAGGTTTAATTGAAATATCAATGGGTATCGTGGGAGAAATATTGTTGAGGTTCCCTTCCGCAAACACATCATTTGTAGATCCGGGAACAGTCGATATGACAACAACGGTCGACGAAGTCAAAATCCGCTGGTAATTCTCGAGAGTGTGTTGTTCCAGAAACAGTATGGAACGATGATGCCCATCGTCCCAAGGTGTATCGGCCATGACAGACATGATCATCTCGTCAGTGGGGAATATGACACGGAAAGGATCGGGAGACAACTCCTCAAGAGAGGGTGTAGAAGGTGTTTCTGATTGAATCATATGATAAGTAGACTCAACTGGACTTAACGACATAACGTCGCCGAAACGAGCATGATCTCCATGATCAGGGACTATCCATGGGTCAAAAGACACTGGAAGTTCATAAGGAACAACAGAGATCATATTAATCGAAGCAACTGATGGGCATAGAATATCGGGTGGTGGTGGTATGGGAAAAGTACCCATTAGCGAAGAGTCTTTTAAGAGACTGACTCCAACATTCTCATAACCCAGCGGGGTTTTAGCTATAAATGACACATTTCCAGTGCGAGTATCGGAATTAAAGAAGGAAATTTGATAAACCGTAATTATATTTCCTTGATGGGGAAAACGGAATACCCAAAATAGTGTTGACACAACAGCTCGCATGGAATCTACCCAGCTACGGCCAAGAAGAAGATTATAATCTAGGTGAGCATCGAAAACTTCCACTTCAACTTGGATGGTCTTACCTTCAGGAGTAACCGACAATGACGGAAGAACACCGTAAGGCCTAAAACCCGAGCCATTGAAGGTTTTCAAATTATTTTGTGACTCAGTTAACGGAGGAGAGCCAATGGCTTTCCAACAAGTAAAAGACATTACACACGTAGAGGCACCCTCATTAACAACAGTTCGACAAATTCTCTTGTCGGAGACAATAACTTGTATATGAAACGTGAGCTGTGGGGGTAACCTTGGAACATGGTTGTCCAAGTCAAAGACTATCAAGTTCGTATCTGTAGGATCGATTCCACCTATGGCTTTCAACAGAGCCCTCCATTACGCAGGACAATACTGAAGGACTTCAAGGGAAGACATCGCTAAAGGTGCTTGGGCCAGATCTTCGACAATGCTATAGTTTTGGGCTACATGAGCATGAGGATTGAATGCTGACTTCTTAATGACACCTTTTGGCGGTTGTAGGACTGTATCAAGTCTTGGTCTTTCGAGATGAAGAGGACTGTTCATAGGTGGAGTTGGCGGAGAGAGTTGTACCAAATCAGGAGGTAAATCGTCAACCTTCTCCTTAGAAGGAGAATAGTCTTTGGCTCTTGTTGCGATGGCAACGTCATTGTTCTTAGAATCACCAGTGCACATCAAAACATATGATGTCATAGAAGTATATGGTTGGTCATGAATGACCAAGGAGGCCTGTTGCTGAGACAGGAAGGGTTGGGACAAGACAAACAGCGTAGAGGGTTTGGGTGTTCCTTGAAGAAACTTATTAACTTCGGCACGTCTAGGACAATCCTTCATGTAGTGATCGTCACCATAGATAAGGAAAGGGTAGTGTGGTTTGCACTTATCCCGATCATCAACAGGAGGGGTTTTGTTTTGTTCATTTGGATTATTATTTTTACTCTCCTTATTCTTGCCTCTCCCTTTTTTTGATTTATTTTTTCCGGTCAGTGTAGTTTGAACAACGTTCACTTCAGAGGTTTTACTGGTGGGAGGAGCAGGAGATGGAGCATTTTGAACATTAGAAGATGTGGATTTAGGGGTTGTAGTTGAAACAAAATGTGAGTGGGTATGATTAGAACCAATCACACCATCATTTGCATGCGAGGCAGCTGGAGTAGTTGAAGCGCTGGAAGTACCAGGATGAAGTAGGTCAGGTAGAAAATCATACAATGTTCCTATTTGCGAATAAACGAGATCAAGATATTGGGCATGACTTATAGCCTGCTCCTCCATAACAACGCCACCCATGGCTATTTCCTTACCAATCTCGTTCACAAAGGATTTCGTGAACCATTCTGCTAGTAACTGATCAGGGAGCTCAAGTTTGATGAGACGTCGTCTCCGTCTCCATTCATGTATATGATCTGAGATATGAGTGCCTTTAGATTGTTCAAAAGAAGTTAAAATCTCAGTCCTGGTATCATAACGGATCGGTAACTGGTAATGTGTAAGAAAAGCCATAGCCAGGGTATTAAAATCAGAGAAGAAACCTCGTGGCAATTCAATGTACCACTTCGCAACGGAACCAGTAAGATTTCTTTGAAAAAGACGTAGACGAATGGAGTCATCCATCAGCGAGTTAGAAGAACACCATAAATGAAAAGTCATGACATGATTATTTGGGTCCTCTCCCGGCTTGCCATCAAATTTTGGAATATCCGATGGAAGTTTAGCAGGGATAGCAGGCCATTGAGGAGAGTGACGAATAGGATCATTTAGAATCCTAGACAAATCTGGCAAATCCAAAGTAGCAAGGAAAGGAAACTATCATTTTACTTGCCGGTACTGATGGCTTTGGGGTGGAAGCCCTATCGGCAAACCAGTAGAACTGTAAGCAGACTGTCCATAGAGGGAAGGCCCTGGCTGACTCTGTGGCAGACAGATAGGATAGTAACCCCAAGGATTGTAACCTTGATTTTGAGTAGGGACCTGGGGTTGAGTAGTCTGATCCGAACCCCAAATAGGATTGGTTACCCCAGGATAAGGTTGGCCAATGGTAGGGACAACTTGTTGCCCACCAACATTTTGAGGAAAGTTCTGTAGAAGTTGAGTCCAATACTAGGCCAATTCAGGGGGTATATTTTGTCCAAAAGGGGAGGTTGGTCCTCCTACTGTAGGTATAGTTCCACCCGGAAGTTGTGTGCCAATCGTGGGTTGTGTACTAACCATGTTGTGTCTGGGAAAAGGAAAATGAATCGTACCTCCTTGTCCACCAACAGGAATCTGCGTGTTGGCTGCAACAGTCGAAATAGTGCCACTAGGATTAGGATTACTAGAAGGAAACTGAGGGAGTGTCAGAATGAAATCAAGAATGGGATGCCCAGGGAAAGGAGGACCACCTGGAGAACCGGCTGGGGTTATGTGGCGGTGTTGGATTGGCAGAATTCAACAACGCATTCAGCGTGTGGTAACCGGGTGGTAATGTTGGAATGACATCAGGAATTCACTGGGTAATGATAGGAGCCAGAGTAGTTGCATTAACCTCAGTTTGGACACTCGTAGTATTCACAAGATGGGCCATCTCGGGAGGAAGAACAAAATGGTAGGTAGTAGTCTCTGGTGTAGTTTCTATCTCAGAAGTCACAGGAGGGTTGATTGCGTAGACAAGGGGTGAATCTGTACCAAAAAGAACTCGACGGAGATTACCACACCAAAAAGGATCTTGGCCTACTACACCGTGAGAAGGCCCAATAGTTGATTCAGAAGCTGTAACAACAGTTTCTTCAGGAGGATTTACTTGTCCAACAGGTCGTTCACCATGACGAACACGATAGTCCTCTATAGTGTTGGTAACTTGAAATTCTTCTAGAGAATCAGTTTGTTCGACTTGTGGAAGCGGTGTGGTGACAACTGGAACGTCACTGATTTCCCCGTGTGGTGAAGTAACCACGGGGACTTCACTCTGATGAGGAGAGCCCTCAGGGGTACCCTCAGGTGTTGCGGTATGCAAGGGTTGTGAAGCTTCCGGATGTTCTGAGGATAAACCTTCCATCCTACGTGAACGTCGTGGGGGAGAAATTGTAAACAAGTGACAAGTTCTGCGAGAAAAATCCTAAGGTCAACTTCGAGAAATAAACAACATTCACTAGTAAACAAAATCTAGGAAGCAATCACCAAGCAAACAATACCTTCTAATTTCAAAGCCACTAGTTGGTGATGAAATCAAACGTCGCAACAATGAGATGAGAAGGGGCAGGGCTAAGGTGGAAAAGTTACGTTGATGACCTACTTAACAGACTTACGCCCTAGTGCAAGCTCCCACACATAATGATGGGTATACCCTCCAAGGATCCCGAGTGAGTTTGATCAATGTCGATTCCAGGTACTGTGAAGACTTTCCCCTCCACAGTCACCTTCGGTAAGAATCTAGAGAGATAGGCCACTAAGGTCACCACGAACAACACTACATCCTAGGGGAACACTCATCAGTCTGATCCACATGCAAGGGCAGGGTATCAAGCCCGAAACCAACTCAAAGGATTCCACTCATAATTGTGGGTATACATCGGAGTGATCTCTGTAATACGTGCAATCTCTACACCGATGTCAACAAAGCAGGGTTAGTAACTCTACCAACACCAATGCGAGCTAGTGCTTGACCCTTGTGTTAGAAGGGCGTCCCAGGACAATATACTGCAAATGGATTTTACCACTCCCTAACTCAAGATTCTATTGTGTGTTTTTGAGCTTTTGGAGAGTGTGTCTCTCTTCCTACTCCAAAGCACTAGCCTAGCTAAATGTTGATGTAAAAGAGCCCTAGAAAAGTGTTACTAGATCAATTTTAATATTACGCAATGTTTTTAAGAGTTGTTGTTTACTCAAAGGTAATGGAAGTGAAACTCATGATGTATGACTTTGACCGAAATAATGCAAGGATAATGATGAAATATGATTCTTTTCATTCGATGAATCCTAGTTATGGGAGAGAGAGAAAAATTTTCCGAATCAATCTCAATACTACAATGCAAATGCAATGCTCAATTTATTTTCAGATGCCAATGCAAACAATCATTTATCAATGAACAGTCTATATGTCTTTTTCAAATACTTCAATAAACTCTAAAATTTGATTTTCAATGTCGTTGAACAAGCAAAAACAAAATCTTGAAAGAAAACTTGTTGTTCACTTTCCAAGAAGAATTCTGATAAATGAGAAAAGAAAAATCAAACCGTAAAGAAACAACAATAACAACCCAACCAACACTTTCAATGAAAGTAAAAAACAAAAAGCAAACCAAGGAGGCTTCTTAATGCAAACGAAAAATGTTCTTTCGAACCACCAAGCAAAAGAGAAAATGCCAAGCACTTGACTCTCTACCAATCACTGGTTCTCAGCCGATCAAACACATCCAACTTCAGAAGTCAGAGAGAAAGAAAATGCCAAACAGAGCCAAGAAATGAAAGTCAATCTACCAAGAGCAAGAAAGACCTAGAAACCCTAAATCTGTTCCAGCAAGCAAACTAAGGCAAGAGATGTATAATTCTAGGATCTAATAAGCCAAAAAGACACAATTCAAATGTTCTGAGCAATTTAAAAAGTGAAAACTTAATTTCAAAATTTTTAAAAATCTTTCTCCCAGGCAAGCAGTGTTACACAGTGCGAGAATATAGCGTTCTCACAGGCCACCTTGAAGCAAGGTGCAAGGTGTTTGTACTAGACCCTATGTGCAGGGTGCGAACTTGGATAGGAAATGATCCCAAGATATTAGGAAAGCCAGTACTTAGATAACCATTCGCTATCCAACTCATTCTTCTCAAAGATTCCCTTCTAGAAGGCTCGAGAACTTCATCTTTTTCCTCTTTAAGAATATGTTTGCACCCTGGCAGTTAAGTACAGTGCGAACCCCTCGCACCCCAGCTTAATATAGACTGCGAGAATCAGGAATTCTCGCAGGCAAATATATAGGCAGCCTGCAAACGTCTTTGAAAAATATGATTTCTGGAAGCAGACAATTGTAACTTTTCTTAGGAAATTGTTCCTAGTGAAGAGATTGATTTTCCATTATAACATCATCACAATAACCAAAATTGTGGATAACAGAATGCCCCCCAAAGTCTGAGAGTGGAATCAGTGACAGTCAATAGACTTTGTAAGCTGCATGTGTGTGTCAAGAACCAAGAGCACATCTAATCGGAGACCTGCAAACATCCAAGCATCAACATAATATCATGTATACCAATTCCTGAGGTAGGAATTCCCATACTCAGATAATAGATTGATGACATCATAAACAAAGGTCATGACCACTAATCATACACTGTGGATCCATGTTGTCACAATATAGCATAGCCACCTGAATACACTGTGGATCTATGCAAAAAAGTTTGAATCAAGACAACATAGCCACGAAACATACACAGTGGATCTATGTGTCGCAATTTATACATATATACTCCATCGCAACCTGGATCACAAAGACAATATCCAGGGTCTTCAATCCCATCGCCCAAAGTACGAATCTAACCATGTGATTAC
>JZKD02S1914105.1:0-15524 GCA_000966675.3 Picea glauca
TCACCCCCGAGCTGGGCTTGAACTCCACTTGGTCAAGGATAATCTATCCCAGGAGGTCTCTTAGCAGCAGCATTATCTCAATACAGATGCCAAGTTCCACAGACTCTAATTTCCCACATGCTTGTCCCACCCAGGAAGTGAGCCCCCTATGGCTGACCACTTCCCTTCCAGGCTTCAACAACAAGTCGGACAGGAATAATCAGAGTTCTGTGACGACAACTTGGCGCCTTTGGAAATCAAATTCCCTACAATTCTCTCACCTAGAGAGAATGCACACGGGCCTGACAACCCGCTTCTTCAGCTTAGCAATTCTCTCACTTGGAGAGAATGCACACGGACCTGACAACCCACCTCTTCTACTTCTCCCAGCAATTCCCTTTCAGTGCTCTTCAGCCCAATAGTAAATCTTCCGCCGCACATTCCATAACCCCCCCGTCATATCATACCCGGCATACTCTCCTTTTTGTCATTTTCTCACCGAGATTTATCGATCCCATTGTACTTGCATGACAGTAGAATGACACTTGTCACTCCATGGAATTCTATTAACCCACTTGGTAATTTGTTTCCTCCCTCTTTGGACTTAGGGTAACACAATATAAATGTGTCCATAAATTAGACTCTTAAGAAAATATTATTAAAATATTCTCTTTTGTTTAAGCCTCCTTAGGTTTAGCCCTTTTTGGCTAAGATTCTTAGCCTCCTTTCCCACTCAAGTGGAGTTCAGCCCCCTTACTGTTCTTGTCAGGATGGTCTGCATGCAGTCGTGTTTTCTTTCATTAATTTCTAAATGAAAATATACAATACTAAACAGGCTCATTGGCCAAAAGAGGTTCCTGGCTCACCAGCCTTTACACATACTTGTAAGTACATTTCAACTAGGGTTCAGCCAGGGGTATTACAATAATACATAATGCTTCACATTCATTGTTATGGTGATTATTTGTTGGTCAATGTTGTAGGCACCCTTGATTTGTAAACAAGGGACCTATGGCCCACATGTCTCACCAACACAGATCTTTAAACGGAATAAAATTACTCTCTTCTGCAACACTGTGAGACGGTAAATACACTCTGTTCTATAGTTCTGTGCTCATTGGAAGCAACTCAAGCATCAAAATAACACTGATTCAAATGAAAATTGCAATCCAAACTCTGTTTAATAGATATGCAAACCAGCACTTCTGTTTTTGTTTAGACAGCTCACTAGCTCACGCTGTCAGTTAAAATATTCATACACAGCTCCCATTGAACAATACATCACATATATATTATCCAATCAGCAATGTATGAGGCGATTACTTTAAACCTTCCATTGCTGCAGGTAGCTGAACAACCTCATGTCTTGGAACATGCATAGGGCGGTTCCAGGTAATTTGAATGGCCAACACGATGGCTGTAGGTGAATGAGCAGAAGGAAAAAGCTTAGAGAACGCATGGGATATACGAAGGCTGGCTGTGGATATGAATTACACAGCACCAAACAATCAGATAAATCCCAGTGAACAAGCAATAGTGCTATAGGTGCAATGAACACCTGGATTACTACCGTTTGCACAGAGGATTCAATACAATTAGGCTGTAGCGTGTGATTTATTTCTGCTGCATTTACACAGCACTCAGACCAAGAATTGATTCAGCGTACAAATCATAGATTTGACAAGAGTTTAGTGAACTATTAAGTGATGAACAGCGTGCACAATACAAGGTTAAG
This sequence comes from Picea glauca, assembly GCA_000966675.3. NCBI lineage: Eukaryota > Viridiplantae > Streptophyta > Pinopsida > Pinales > Pinaceae > Picea > Picea glauca. The sequence goes on from JZKD02S1914105.1 coordinate 1,715, forward strand.
CTGTAGCATTTGGTGAATGCAACAGAAATCACAAACTGAAGCAATACACAGCAGTTAAGCAACCACACAACAATTTGAACATACTATAAGACACAGAGATTTTACCCTGGAAATCCTAATGGGGAAACCAGCTTTGAATGGCATTTTTCAGTCTTTATTAATCAGCATTTACATAGATTTACAAAGTATTTGGCTCTCTCTAGACCGTTAGCAATTCACTCGATAGGAATTTAAACCAGCAGCAATACTAATCTCAGCCGCGGAACCCCATCTTGTTTGTTGTGAAAACGTTTATAGGCAGCGCTGGGATCTGTGGGGATCACTGGAAAGCCAGGTGTCCCTGCCGCTTCATTTCCCCTTCTGCAGTGCTCTCTCTCATTCATCTTCTGCTTGCAGCATTCCACTTCTAGGTTCCTGCATTTTTATTGTCTTCATTTAATTTTTGGCTTTTATTTGGCTCTTATATCGGCAGTCCAAAATTATGTTACAGACCCTGATGAAACAAGAATATAATGAAAAATGCTATTGCCTCTTTATGAACTTAGTATACTGGCTGGAATTTGAATTTGCACCACTGTTATAGGTAAGAAGGACTGCTTTCTTAAGCACCTTTATTGGTTTATTATTGACTATTATCAAACCTTCAAAATCTCGAAGTGTTATGACTTCATTGCCCAAGGATTAGGCACTGATCTACTTCAATTCACCATATATTCAATTGCAAATCAGAAATTCTTAGATTGCTAAATCTGATTTTGGTTTCAAGGGTTAACAAGAATTGATTTCGCATTCTTATCTAGGGAAACCCTCCTTGTGCTGGAGTAGAGCCAGCCTAAAGTGAAGGGAAATCCTGCTGAAGTGACAGTGGGTATGATTTTTGGAAATTTTCCCTAGGTTTTCATTCTTGTGCTGGACTTGAATATTTTATAGGTGCAGATATAGAACGTAATAGGCAGCTTACTTACTCATACTCCACAATGAAACAATATTGCAGAGCAAAATTAGCACATTTGTGGAGATGGCCAGGGGCATGATTATGGCAAAAGTCTCCCAAACATCTTTTGGGTTGAAGAAGTCTATACAACGGTGTACCTACTCAACAATTGCCCCTTTAAGGTCATAGAGAGTCGAGACATCAGCATGGAGTGGTTCGAAACAAAAAGTAAATCATCTCAAAAAGTTTGGTTGTTTATGTGTATGCACATGTGCCAAAATTATAAAAAAGCAGGGGGTTAGAAGCTGGAAGACAAAAGAAAAAAATGCATCTTTGTAGGGTACAGTGAAAAGTCAAGGGTATATAGGCTTTTTGATTTAGAAAACAGCGACCTAATAAGATAGCATAAATGTTGTAGTTGATGCAGATCATAGGCAAGAAAAATTAAATCAGATTGTTATACCATGGGTTGTAGAAGACAAAGATGGCACTAAAGAGGTTGTAGAAGAAAAAGAAGGCAGTCCAAACAATAGAGATAATACTTTATCCAACATCGAGTGACAAGAAGGAGGCTAGTGACATGTAACAGATAATATCCAAAAGTTCAAGCCAATTCCAAAGTGATATATACAAACAATGAGGGATTCAAAGCTATAGGAGCTACTGAAGACCAGTAAAGAAGCCAAAAGTTCAAGCCAATTCCAAAGTGATATATACAAACAATGAGGGATTCAAAGCTATAGGAGCTACTGAAGACCAATAAAGAAGGCAAGAAGTACACCTGCAACAATCAACTTCACATAAAGTGAATGTTGTTTTTATGGGCATGGTTTTGAACCCAAATGAACCTACTTTATTTTAAGTATTTGGAAAGCAAGAGTGGGAAAGGTAATGTAGGAGAGAATATAATGCTAAAAACAAGACTTGGGAGTTCGTTGAATTAACCAAAGGGGAAAATGCTATAAGTTAAAAATGAGCCTAGAGGATAAAGTACATGGTAGATGTCATATTTGTTGAGATTATGGGTAATCTTCACTTGAGGCTACATGCTGACCGTCTATTTGATGCATTGGTGGTTTTATTGAGCCTACATATGGATAATTAACCCACCTTATTGTATTTATCTATATTTGACTAGATCAGCCTAGTCACTCTCTTGGGACTAGTGCCTTAAACCCTAATGGAAGTGTATATATACATCAACCTCCTCATTTATAAATTATTCACTCAAGTCGTTATTTGATAAAAAGCATAAGGCAAATCTTTCTCTAGAGCGCTTCTCTTGTTCATGTGCTTGGGTATTGTTATCACAAGATTTAGCACTTGTGCAAAGCCCTTCACAAGATGCCAAACTTGTGAAACAATTGGAAGTAGTTGTCACTGCCACCTAGACAAGTACTTCCCTCGTTTTAGTGATGGATGGAGATCCAAGTTCCAACACAAGGGAGGCTTCCCTTGTGACCTCAAGGAATCCTTTAGCAAGCTAAAGGCAAGTCTACAGCCCCCTATCTTGGTCACTTAATGAGATAGGCTAGGCTTAGGAAGGCAAGGAGCGTTAAAATGAGGTTTAGGCAAGGTAATTGATAGTGTATGTGTGTGAAGTGTTCCAATACATTCAATGAATAATACCAAGTCTAAGAAGAGAAATAAAAGCCCCCAAAACACTAGATGTCAATGAAGGAGGGCTGCTGCAATAAATCTTGCACTAATTTAACAGTTTATATCAGCAAAGTACATTTGTAACAGTAGCAAGAAATCAGCCCTCAAAAATTGCCAATAAATTCTTAAAATACAACACTTAACAATTAGAATAAGATCCAAGTGTCAAAGAATGATTTCAGCCTTCTTAAACCACATTATTAGGTGAGTTATCAGCAATTTAAACAAGCCCTAATGGCTGTAACTATCTTTTGTAACAGCAGCAAATCATTAGGTTGATTTGCAAGTCGTGGGCCTATATTAGCACAAGGAGAAGGTTGAGTATCCACCCAACAAGTTGCTTTTGAGAGAGAGTAGGTTTTTAGAGTTTGTAAACAATTGTAAGCAATAGGAATACTGTTGTTTTCCTTTCTTTGGGCAAATGGAGTCCAGGTAAACACAAAGAAGCTTGCTAAAGGCAAGGAAGGGGTTTCAAGATCAAAACTTAGAGCTATACCATCATAGAACCAAGCCCAAACTTATTGAAAACAAACCCTAGGGGTTATACCATCATAAACCCTAGGTGTCGTTTTCTTCTCTAGCGTCTAGCAACAAGATCTCAATTGAACTAGGTCAAACCTCAAAGGGATAAACAATCTTAATCCCTAGGTCTTGAACTAGCAAAGACAAACCCTGGGGAGATAAACAATCTTAATCCTTGGATTAGGTCTTAAATGCTTAAACAAATTAGGATAAATGAAAGTAGGGAGGGGGATAAACAATCTTAATCCCTCCTAGGGTTTCTAACAAAACTGAACCTAGCATACAAGGTAACATGCAACAATTAACCATCTAATAGATCATCCACCATAATACACCATGAACAAGCATTAAAACTTCAAGAACACTTACTAGATCAAGCGCTATGCATGAGGAAACCTTAGCTCAACACTCATCCATCAAAAAGAGAAAAGCATCCAACAAAGATCCTCCTTCCAAAAGTGTGCACAAGTACTCGAAACGAATTAAAGAAGAGATAAGACTAGTGATTCACGAGTGATGAGTTATGATTTGATACAATCGAGCGCTCCCTCTATATATGAGGTAACCAAGCACATATGTCCACAAAACCATCTAAAACAACAATAAATCCATGATACAAGTAGGATCGACCCCTTAAGTAGCCTCTAACAATAGATAATCATGCTAAAACAACAAAATAAGCCCTCCGAAGCCACACATGTTGGTGACATCGTGCTCTAGGAAGTTGTAGGAGGCCTCCAAAGGCCATGTCTCATCATCAAGGTGCCAAGTATGGTGGAAAGTGACGTCTCCTCATCAAAGGTCATGTCTCGTCATCAAAGACCCAACTCATCAAAGTAGTGCCCCAATGGCGAGCAAGCCCTAATCCATGATGCCATCATTCATATGCTCAACATCCAAGGTGAAAAGACCAACATCCAAAGTGGAATGAATGTGCATCTCGCCTTTGCATGGTATCCAATCATGTGCTAGTGCAACATCCTCCATTCAATACCCAGTAACCTCCGAGTACAACGCCCCAAGGTGTGGGCTTCTTTCCCATCTGTGTACTGGCATGAATGTATCTGCAAAGTAAAAGCTCGTCTATCCATCATCCAAGGTCCAAGAGATGTGAGAGCTTGTATCGGAGGGTGCCAAGTCATCAAGTGGCCAAACGCTCCACATCACATGTGTTATGTCCTACATAAGGTGCACAACATCTTGGGTGAAATCACAGGGACGTCCTCCAAAGCCCATGTCAGGTGCACCCAAGTCGATCAAAACCATGGAATCAAGTAAAACCGACAATCACAAGAGGCAATAGTCCTTAGAATCATGCAAAGTAAGTCATCTATTAATACAAGAGCCAAACGAACAATTCTCATTGGGTATCCCATTCAAACTTCACATTAGCTCAAGACTTTATGCAATTTGGCAAGTTTAAGGATGAGAGGACCATCAAAAGACCCTATTAGGTGCGCCAGTAGCCAAGTAGAGAGATATTTCCCAGAAGGATCCATCAAAGATATGTAATGAATGTGAGGTGGTTATGGGGTTTACTTCTGGGCATGGGGTCATTAACATGCAGGGTAATGTATGGACTCACCTCCATGAGTGCCTTTGTAGTGGGTGCGCTTGGTGCTTGAGTTACCCTTTCCTCGACGCTTTTTGCATTCCAAACCCCTTATTTTCCTTTTTCTTTATTTATTTGATTTGCAAGTCCCCTTAAAAAGGTTTTAAGCATTTATTAGCACTTGCTTTGCTTTTTATTCAGGACGTATTCAAGTCTGCTTTGATTGATACTGCGTTTATTCAAATTAGGACTAGGATGTATTCGAGACTACCCGTAGTGTTGAAGGTGTTTCCTAGGCTGGTGTGCCAACTAGTAGTGTTGGAGGTGATTGCCAGCTAGATGGATAGTGATGATGATGCTCGTGACTTGATCTGCGTGATCATGAGATAGCATGTGTGGCTATGATGATGATACCTGTAGAATGGTCCGCAAGACTATGTGAGCCTTACCCATACCATGTGAAATGGATGGATGTTTTTGAGACCATTACAGTTAATAGCTCCCTAGCTAGGAGGGAGTGTTGATATTATGGTAGTTGTAGGAGGTATTAACCTCCATGTGTAACCTTTGACTAGAATAGAATACTCCGAAAGCAAGAGAAACCCTAAAAAGATGTGTAAAAACCCTAGAAGACAAGTCGACTCAGTAAAATAATTAATATTAAAGTTTTAGCTCCTAGAAATAGAAGTCGGCCTAGACAGGTGACAAGAAGGACTATAAATAAGAGGCTCTTGAGCTCATTTTGTACACACCTCACTCACTCTCTCATAAAGGTATAGTGCAAGTTTGGAGCTGCAGTTGCAAGAAAGGAAGGTGAATCTTCTGGGGTGTTTCTTGGTCTCTCTCTCTAGCGCTATCTAGCCTTAGATATGCGCCCTACCTTCTAGTATCTCTTGGTGGTATTCTTGGTGACATTCTTGGTGGTATTCTGATACTCTTGGTGGTATTCTTGGTGGTAGCCTAAGAAGTGAAACTGTAATTGTTGCAGTTGAGTATTGTTCTTGTTCTGTGGTTGTGGAGACTCTCTCTTGTGCGCTACCCTTGGAGGAGGTGCGCTCTCCTTGTCTTGTGTTGTTGCTGCAGTTGGATGGTGTTTACAGGTTCCATCTCGTGCTACTGTTGCAGTTAGGGTTTATATGTTGGTTCTAGTGTGGCATTCCAGAATCGTTCTATATAGTAAAGGTTAAGGTGCTCGGGAGTGGTTGCATGCCTATTGTTCGGTGACAATAGTGATATTGTCTATGGTAAAACGAGCACATCAAATATTTTAACAGGCCTCAGAATCTTGGACTCCAGGAGAATTAGGAATTGTANTCACCCCCGAGCTGGGCTTGAACTCCACTTGGTCAAGGATAATCTATCCCAGGAGGTCTCTTAGCAGCAGCATTATCTCAATACAGATGCCAAGTTCCACAGACTCTAATTTCCCACATGCTTGTCCCACCCAGGAAGTGAGCCCCCTATGGCTGACCACTTCCCTTCCAGGCTTCAACAACAAGTCGGACAGGAATAATCAGAGTTCTGTGACGACAACTTGGCGCCTTTGGAAATCAAATTCCCTACAATTCTCTCACCTAGAGAGAATGCACACGGGCCTGACAACCCGCTTCTTCAGCTTAGCAATTCTCTCACTTGGAGAGAATGCACACGGACCTGACAACCCACCTCTTCTACTTCTCCCAGCAATTCCCTTTCAGTGCTCTTCAGCCCAATAGTAAATCTTCCGCCGCACATTCCATAACCCCCCCGTCATATCATACCCGGCATACTCTCCTTTTTGTCATTTTCTCACCGAGATTTATCGATCCCATTGTACTTGCATGACAGTAGAATGACACTTGTCACTCCATGGAATTCTATTAACCCACTTGGTAATTTGTTTCCTCCCTCTTTGGACTTAGGGTAACACAATATAAATGTGTCCATAAATTAGACTCTTAAGAAAATATTATTAAAATATTCTCTTTTGTTTAAGCCTCCTTAGGTTTAGCCCTTTTTGGCTAAGATTCTTAGCCTCCTTTCCCACTCAAGTGGAGTTCAGCCCCCTTACTGTTCTTGTCAGGATGGTCTGCATGCAGTCGTGTTTTCTTTCATTAATTTCTAAATGAAAATATACAATACTAAACAGGCTCATTGGCCAAAAGAGGTTCCTGGCTCACCAGCCTTTACACATACTTGTAAGTACATTTCAACTAGGGTTCAGCCAGGGGTATTACAATAATACATAATGCTTCACATTCATTGTTATGGTGATTATTTGTTGGTCAATGTTGTAGGCACCCTTGATTTGTAAACAAGGGACCTATGGCCCACATGTCTCACCAACACAGATCTTTAAACGGAATAAAATTACTCTCTTCTGCAACACTGTGAGACGGTAAATACACTCTGTTCTATAGTTCTGTGCTCATTGGAAGCAACTCAAGCATCAAAATAACACTGATTCAAATGAAAATTGCAATCCAAACTCTGTTTAATAGATATGCAAACCAGCACTTCTGTTTTTGTTTAGACAGCTCACTAGCTCACGCTGTCAGTTAAAATATTCATACACAGCTCCCATTGAACAATACATCACATATATATTATCCAATCAGCAATGTATGAGGCGATTACTTTAAACCTTCCATTGCTGCAGGTAGCTGAACAACCTCATGTCTTGGAACATGCATAGGGCGGTTCCAGGTAATTTGAATGGCCAACACGATGGCTGTAGGTGAATGAGCAGAAGGAAAAAGCTTAGAGAACGCATGGGATATACGAAGGCTGGCTGTGGATATGAATTACACAGCACCAAACAATCAGATAAATCCCAGTGAACAAGCAATAGTGCTATAGGTGCAATGAACACCTGGATTACTACCGTTTGCACAGAGGATTCAATACAATTAGGCTGTAGCGTGTGATTTATTTCTGCTGCATTTACACAGCACTCAGACCAAGAATTGATTCAGCGTACAAATCATAGATTTGACAAGAGTTTAGTGAACTATTAAGTGATGAACAGCGTGCACAATACAAGGTTAAGCTGTAGCATTTGGTGAATGCAACAGAAATCACAAACTGAAGCAATACACAGCAGTTAAGCAACCACACAACAATTTGAACATACTATAAGACACAGAGATTTTACCCTGGAAATCCTAATGGGGAAACCAGCTTTGAATGGCATTTTTCAGTCTTTATTAATCAGCATTTACATAGATTTACAAAGTATTTGGCTCTCTCTAGACCGTTAGCAATTCACTCGATAGGAATTTAAACCAGCAGCAATACTAATCTCAGCCGCGGAACCCCATCTTGTTTGTTGTGAAAACGTTTATAGGCAGCGCTGGGATCTGTGGGGATCACTGGAAAGCCAGGTGTCCCTGCCGCTTCATTTCCCCTTCTGCAGTGCTCTCTCTCATTCATCTTCTGCTTGCAGCATTCCACTTCTAGGTTCCTGCATTTTTATTGTCTTCATTTAATTTTTGGCTTTTATTTGGCTCTTATATCGGCAGTCCAAAATTATGTTACAGACCCTGATGAAACAAGAATATAATGAAAAATGCTATTGCCTCTTTATGAACTTAGTATACTGGCTGGAATTTGAATTTGCACCACTGTTATAGGTAAGAAGGACTGCTTTCTTAAGCACCTTTATTGGTTTATTATTGACTATTATCAAACCTTCAAAATCTCGAAGTGTTATGACTTCATTGCCCAAGGATTAGGCACTGATCTACTTCAATTCACCATATATTCAATTGCAAATCAGAAATTCTTAGATTGCTAAATCTGATTTTGGTTTCAAGGGTTAACAAGAATTGATTTCGCATTCTTATCTAGGGAAACCCTCCTTGTGCTGGAGTAGAGCCAGCCTAAAGTGAAGGGAAATCCTGCTGAAGTGACAGTGGGTATGATTTTTGGAAATTTTCCCTAGGTTTTCATTCTTGTGCTGGACTTGAATATTTTATAGGTGCAGATATAGAACGTAATAGGCAGCTTACTTACTCATACTCCACAATGAAACAATATTGCAGAGCAAAATTAGCACATTTGTGGAGATGGCCAGGGGCATGATTATGGCAAAAGTCTCCCAAACATCTTTTGGGTTGAAGAAGTCTATACAACGGTGTACCTACTCAACAATTGCCCCTTTAAGGTCATAGAGAGTCGAGACATCAGCATGGAGTGGTTCGAAACAAAAAGTAAATCATCTCAAAAAGTTTGGTTGTTTATGTGTATGCACATGTGCCAAAATTATAAAAAAGCAGGGGGTTAGAAGCTGGAAGACAAAAGAAAAAAATGCATCTTTGTAGGGTACAGTGAAAAGTCAAGGGTATATAGGCTTTTTGATTTAGAAAACAGCGACCTAATAAGATAGCATAAATGTTGTAGTTGATGCAGATCATAGGCAAGAAAAATTAAATCAGATTGTTATACCATGGGTTGTAGAAGACAAAGATGGCACTAAAGAGGTTGTAGAAGAAAAAGAAGGCAGTCCAAACAATAGAGATAATACTTTATCCAACATCGAGTGACAAGAAGGAGGCTAGTGACATGTAACAGATAATATCCAAAAGTTCAAGCCAATTCCAAAGTGATATATACAAACAATGAGGGATTCAAAGCTATAGGAGCTACTGAAGACCAGTAAAGAAGGCAAGAAGTACGCCTGCAACAATCAACTTCACATAAAGTGAATGTTGTTTTTATGGGCATCGTTTTGAATCCAAATGAACCTACTTTATTTTAAGTATTTGGAAAGCAAGAGTGGGAAAAGTAATGTAGGAGAGAATATAATGCTAAAAACAAGACTTGGGAATTCGTTGAATTAACCAAAGGGGAAAATGCTATAAGTTGAAAATGAGCCTAGAGGATAAAGTACATGGTAGATGTCATATTTGTTGAGATTATGGGTAATCTTCGCTTGAGGCTACATGCTGACCGTCTATTTGATGCATTGGTGGTTTTATTGAGCCTACATATGGATAATTAACCCACCTTGTTGTATTTATCTATATTTGACTAGATCAGCCTAGTCACTCTCTTGGGACTAGTGCCTTAAACCCTAATGGAAGTGTATATATACATCAACCTCCTCATTTATAAATTATTCACTCAAGTCGTTATTTGATAAAAAGCATAAGGCAAATCTTTCTCTAGAGCGCTTCTCTTGTTCATGTGCTTGGGTATTGTTATCACAAGATTTAGCACTTGTGCAAAGCCCTTCACAAGATGCCAAACTTGTGAAACAATTGGAAGTAGTTGTCACTGCCACCTAGACAAGTACTTCCCTCGTTTTAGTGATGGATGGAGATCCAAGTTCCAACACAAGGGAGGCTTCCCTTGTGACCTCAAGGAATCCTTTAGCAAGCTAAAGGCAAGTCTACAGCCCCCTATCTTGGTCACTTAATGAGATAGGCTAGGCTTAGGAAGGCAAGGAGCGTTAAAATGAGGTTTAGGCAAGGTAATTGATAGTGTATGTGTGTGAAGTGTTCCAATACATTCAATGAATAATACCAAGTCTAAGAAGAGAAATAAAAGCCCCCAAAACACTAGATGTCAATGAAGGAGGGCTGCTGCAATAAATCTTGCACTAATTTAACAGTTTATATCAGCAAAGTACATTTGTAACAGTAGCAAGAAATCAGCCCTCAAAAATTGCCAATAAATTCTTAAAATACAACACTTAACAATTAGAATAAGATCCAAGTGTCAAAGAATGATTTCAGCCTTCTTAAACCACATTATTAGGTGAGTTATCAGCAATTTAAACAAGCCCTAATGGCTGTAACTATCTTTTGTAACAGCAGCAAATCATTAGGTTGATTTGCAAGTCGTGGGCCTATATTAGCACAAGGAGAAGGTTGAGTATCCACCCAACAAGTTGCTTTTGAGAGAGAGTAGGTTTTTAGAGTTTGTAAACAATTGTAAGCAATAGGAATACTGTTGTTTTCCTTTCTTTGGGCAAATGGAGTCCAGGTAAACACAAAGAAGCTTGCTAAAGGCAAGGAAGGGGTTTCAAGATCAAAACTTAGAGCTATACCATCATAGAACCAAGCCCAAACTTATTGAAAACAAACCCTAGGGGTTATACCATCATAAACCCTAGGTGTCGTTTTCTTCTCTAGCGTCTAGCAACAAGATCTCAATTGAACTAGGTCAAACCTCAAAGGGATAAACAATCTTAATCCCTAGGTCTTGAACTAGCAAAGACAAACCCTGGGGAGATAAACAATCTTAATCCTTGGATTAGGTCTTAAATGCTTAAACAAATTAGGATAAATGAAAGTAGGGAGGGGGATAAACAATCTTAATCCCTCCTAGGGTTTCTAACAAAACTGAACCTAGCATACAAGGTAACATGCAACAATTAACCATCTAATAGATCATCCACCATAATACACCATGAACAAGCATTAAAACTTCAAGAACACTTACTAGATCAAGCGCTATGCATGAGGAAACCTTAGCTCAACACTCATCCATCAAAAAGAGAAAAGCATCCAACAAAGATCCTCCTTCCAAAAGTGTGCACAAGTACTCGAAACGAATTAAAGAAGAGATAAGACTAGTGATTCACGAGTGATGAGTTATGATTTGATACAATCGAGCGCTCCCTCTATATATGAGGTAACCAAGCACATATGTCCACAAAACCATCTAAAACAACAATAAATCCATGATACAAGTAGGATCGACCCCTTAAGTAGCCTCTAACAATAGATAATCATGCTAAAACAACAAAATAAGCCCTCCGAAGCCACACATGTTGGTGACATCGTGCTCTAGGAAGTTGTAGGAGGCCTCCAAAGGCCATGTCTCATCATCAAGGTGCCAAGTATGGTGGAAAGTGACGTCTCCTCATCAAAGGTCATGTCTCGTCATCAAAGACCCAACTCATCAAAGTAGTGCCCCAATGGCGAGCAAGCCCTAATCCATGATGCCATCATTCATATGCTCAACATCCAAGGTGAAAAGACCAACATCCAAAGTGGAATGAATGTGCATCTCGCCTTTGCATGGTATCCAATCATGTGCTAGTGCAACATCCTCCATTCAATACCCAGTAACCTCCGAGTACAACGCCCCAAGGTGTGGGCTTCTTTCCCATCTGTGTACTGGCATGAATGTATCTGCAAAGTAAAAGCTCGTCTATCCATCATCCAAGGTCCAAGAGATGTGAGAGCTTGTATCGGAGGGTGCCAAGTCATCAAGTGGCCAAACGCTCCACATCACATGTGTTATGTCCTACATAAGGTGCACAACATCTTGGGTGAAATCACAGGGACGTCCTCCAAAGCCCATGTCAGGTGCACCCAAGTCGATCAAAACCATGGAATCAAGTAAAACCGACAATCACAAGAGGCAATAGTCCTTAGAATCATGCAAAGTAAGTCATCTATTAATACAAGAGCCAAACGAACAATTCTCATTGGGTATCCCATTCAAACTTCACATTAGCTCAAGACTTTATGCAATTTGGCAAGTTTAAGGATGAGAGGACCATCAAAAGACCCTATTAGGTGCGCCAGTAGCCAAGTAGAGAGATATTTCCCAGAAGGATCCATCAAAGATATGTAATGAATGTGAGGTGGTTATGGGGTTTACTTCTGGGCATGGGGTCATTAACATGCAGGGTAATGTATGGACTCACCTCCATGAGTGCCTTTGTAGTGGGTGCGCTTGGTGCTTGAGTTACCCTTTCCTCGACGCTTTTTGCATTCCAAACCCCTTATTTTCCTTTTTCTTTATTTATTTGATTTGCAAGTCCCCTTAAAAAGGTTTTAAGCATTTATTAGCACTTGCTTTGCTTTTTATTCAGGACGTATTCAAGTCTGCTTTGATTGATACTGCGTTTATTCAAATTAGGACTAGGATGTATTCGAGACTACCCGTAGTGTTGAAGGTGTTTCCTAGGCTGGTGTGCCAACTAGTAGTGTTGGAGGTGATTGCCAGCTAGATGGATAGTGATGATGATGCTCGTGACTTGATCTGCGTGATCATGAGATAGCATGTGTGGCTATGATGATGATACCTGTAGAATGGTCCGCAAGACTATGTGAGCCTTACCCATACCATGTGAAATGGATGGATGTTTTTGAGACCATTACAGTTAATAGCTCCCTAGCTAGGAGGGAGTGTTGATATTATGGTAGTTGTAGGAGGTATTAACCTCCATGTGTAACCTTTGACTAGAATAGAATACTCCGAAAGCAAGAGAAACCCTAAAAAGATGTGTAAAAACCCTAGAAGACAAGTCGACTCAGTAAAATAATTAATATTAAAGTTTTAGCTCCTAGAAATAGAAGTCGGCCTAGACAGGTGACAAGAAGGACTATAAATAAGAGGCTCTTGAGCTCATTTTGTACACACCTCACTCACTCTCTCATAAAGGTATAGTGCAAGTTTGGAGCTGCAGTTGCAAGAAAGGAAGGTGAATCTTCTGGGGTGTTTCTTGGTCTCTCTCTCTAGCGCTATCTAGCCTTAGATATGCGCCCTACCTTCTAGTATCTCTTGGTGGTATTCTTGGTGACATTCTTGGTGGTATTCTGATACTCTTGGTGGTATTCTTGGTGGTAGCCTAAGAAGTGAAACTGTAATTGTTGCAGTTGAGTATTGTTCTTGTTCTGTGGTTGTGGAGACTCTCTCTTGTGCGCTACCCTTGGAGGAGGTGCGCTCTCCTTGTCTTGTGTTGTTGCTGCAGTTGGATGGTGTTTACAGGTTCCATCTCGTGCTACTGTTGCAGTTAGGGTTTATATGTTGGTTCTAGTGTGGCATTCCAGAATCGTTCTATATAGTAAAGGTTAAGGTGCTCGGGAGTGGTTGCATGCCTATTGTTCGGTGACAATAGTGATATTGTCTATGGTAAAACGAGCACATCAAATATTTTAACAGGCCTCAGAATCTTGGACTCCAGGAGAATTAGGAATTGTAGATGAGGGCCAACCCTAAAAGATTAATGGCCTAGATTAGATCTAGCCAAGTCTAATCAATGGATGAGATCTCATCCAAAAATCTCACTAAGGGAACCCACTTTCCCTAGTTGCTTTATGTCTATTAATTCACCCACATTGTGAATTAATTGTCACTTTATGACTTAAGTGACATATTTCACTTTTGACTTAAATCTCTTAAGTCAAAGTGAAATTAGAATC
>JZKD02S1914105.1:15534-45730 GCA_000966675.3 Picea glauca
TCCCCCTTTGTGCTTAGAGACTCATAAGCACATGGGGACCACTTTCCAAGGTACCCAAATCTCAACAATCCTTTGTCTGGTGTTTGGCCTGCAAACCTCGGCACCCTCCAATTAGTAATTGTGGTTATTGAGCTTCACACTTGGCTTTGACTCAGTGGATCTGTAGCTTCTCGGTGGAAATTGGACTCGCCCTTCATGCATTGATAGTGCTGCAGGCAGCTGTGGGCTTGACCTGAAGACTGTGGATTGGAATAGGCCACCCTGCAAAATTGAGGACCTGAGGTAAGTCCTAGGCACATCTTTCTCTAGTTGGAAGGAATTCATTGGCAAATTGAGGGGAAAAATCAAGGGTTTGTCCCTGTTGTTGAGTTTGCTGCCGAATTACATTGCTGGTGGCTAATAGTCACATGGGGCGCTGTCACTGTTGTGAGATCCTGGATATCAACAAGTTTCTTCACAGGCATGAGGACCCAATTGCCGATAATAGGACCTCCATCTCTATAGTGACTAGCAGAATTCATGCTGAGGAAGAGAATTAAAATTCAGTTTATGAAGTTGCAATGGAGACTTTGGTACAACAAAAACAAAAAATTGATGCTCTTGAAGCAGAATACTTGCCTTTGAGACAGGCGATCACAAGCATGCCCAGGAATGCCCAATCTGTTGCCTCGAATTTCAGGATGTCTGGTTCCATGCCTTTGGAAAACAAATAAGAGGACTCTGTTCAACAAGCACCAGTGGATTTGGGTATGGTTGCGGCCACTCAAGATTCTCAGCACTCTCCAGAAGAAAATGAGGAAGCAAATAGTATGCATGTTTTCCAGTAATTTGGGTTGTTATGTATTGCAAAACATATCTAGTATCGGGCGTCAGGATCTATACAAGTAAAAACAGTGAATCCTCTGCAAAGGACAATATTACTTATTTGAAAGACATGCAGCAAGTCTTTGGAAAGTTTTTTGATGCTCAGACTGTGGGACGGTCTGTTTTGTGTATTATTATGCTGACCAGTGCAGCTGCAGCACTTTTCTAATGCAAAATATAACTGTTTATGCCCCCCAAAACAAACTACTACATCTATGTGAAACTCATAATTTGCAATTCCCCTAGAGATTCTTTGTTAGTTACCTAAGGTGTCATTTGTCTAAGAGAGGCCTTCACCTATAAAAAGCCCTCCATTCTTGCAAGCAAGTGTGCATTTTCTTCTTACATCTACATATATGCCAAGAGTTCATGAAAATACCATCATGTGGTTTCATCAACAAGTTCCCTGTAGCTTTTGGCTTGGTACTTTTGGGTATTTGTCTTAGATTCCCTTATCTTGCTTCATGCCTAGCTCATGTCAAAATCCTTATTTGTGAGAGATTAAAGTTCCTTTGTCAAGATATATTGAATTAGATAGAGAGGTGATTAAACATGCACGTGCTTGATTTGACTTCACTTAATGCAAGAAGATTTCTACTTCTACCGCTTGGGGAAAATATGTTCCCTTCCGTAATGGGGATGCATCAATCTCTTAACTGCCTCCCCACTTTGGTCATGATATACATTATCCTTTCATCATCTTTCAAGAATATCGAAGTATATGCATTGTTCTGAAAAGATTAGTTATCACACCATGCTTGAGGGATTCTTTTTGCCTTATGTACCTTCATTTTAGAGTTGCCAGTAATTTCTCCACTAGTTGTTCAATTAATCTAGCACTGACGAGCAAGGAGATCATGATCCAAGAGTGGCCAGCACACACACCATGATCTCTGCCTTGAGATATACTATGTCGAATGTTGATATGACAGCAGGGCCAAGGAGATTGATGAATACCAGCAAATACCAGACCCGGATTTATAAGGGTTTTATCTCGTAATTGTTCACTTAACCATGTAGTGAACAGTAAGGAAACCACGGTCCAATAGTGGCCAGCATGTTCTCATGGACTAGGAATAATTTGGTTAGAAATTTGGAAGATTCCCCATTGATGTGGTAATGGTGAGCAAGGAGCCCGTTGATCTTAGTAGTTGTTGGAAAGGACATTTTATTTGGTATAACCTAGGAGTTTCCCTTCATGGACGGCAATTTCCAATGTCGTTATATTGTTGCTATCAGTATCCATGAACTTTCCCGAAGTTGGGCATTCAAAGGGTTGCCCATTTAGCTTGTGACCCTATGATGCACCGAGAGAAGTAAAGTGCTCTACAGCAAGAGTGGGTTGGGGGATCCATCAACACTCCATGTGTATAACTGTTTACTGAATCTAGAGAATACATTGGGTGCGTTGAATGTGGATATTATCACAGATTCATTTAAATCGGCAAACAATATGCATCATAAAACAAAGTAATAAATGTTGTATAGGCGGGGGTATACATTGTTGGATTTAAATGATTTAGATCCAATGGTGTATATCCAGCCTGTATAACATTTATTACTCTGCTGCAGGGTGCTTATTGATTGCCATTTAAATCCGAGTTTGATATACACCTCAAGGTTGCGAAGCTTGATGATGAGTATCTCAATTTCACACAAATGACCAATGCATTAACTATCAAAATTCGAGATATGCAACTTCTAGATGCATGTCAAATCCAAGTTTAGATAGGGGCTATCAATATGTATCCCGCAACAGAGCATTTAATGCTCTATATACTGGGATATATATCATCAGATTTAAAATACCTTTAAATCAGACACTACATATCCCAACATATAAAGCATTAAATGCTCTGCTGAATGCATATTATTTACCTTAAATGCTCTGCTGAATGCATATTATTTACCTGAGCTGAATGTGAGCTGAATGTGTACTCGTCCTATCCCTGCTCTGACTTCAAGGTGACTCTCTGAAATTGTCTATGGTTGGGTAAAAAGCAATCATCCCATACCGATCAGATGCACTATATTGTTCTTAACACAATATAAATAGTGGGCAAGAGCCCAGTTGGTTTTGCTTTTTCGTGTTGCGTATTTATGTGATTTGTGCAATTCCCCATTTGAATGCATTCTATTTCGCTGGGTAAAAAGCAATCATCCCATACCGATCAGATGCACTATATTGTTCTTAACACAATATAAATAGTGGGCAAGAGCCCAGTTGGTTTTGCTTTTTCGTGTTGCGTATTTATGTGATTTGTGCAATTCCCCATTTGAATGCATTCTATTTCGCTGGGTAAAAAGCAATCATCCCATACCGATCAGATGCACTATATTGTTCTTAACACAATATAAATAGTGGGCAAGAGCCCAGTTCGTTTTGCTTTTTCGTGTTGCGTATTTATGTGATTTGTGCAATTCCCCATTTGAATGCATTCTATTTCGCAATTACAGTTATGCACGGCGATTTGCCATAGATTTCAAAATTTATTCCCAATAANTCCCCCTTTGTGCTTAGAGACTCATAAGCACATGGGGACCACTTTCCAAGGTACCCAAATCTCAACAATCCTTTGTCTGGTGTTTGGCCTGCAAACCTCGGCACCCTCCAATTAGTAATTGTGGTTATTGAGCTTCACACTTGGCTTTGACTCAGTGGATCTGTAGCTTCTCGGTGGAAATTGGACTCGCCCTTCATGCATTGATAGTGCTGCAGGCAGCTGTGGGCTTGACCTGAAGACTGTGGATTGGAATAGGCCACCCTGCAAAATTGAGGACCTGAGGTAAGTCCTAGGCACATCTTTCTCTAGTTGGAAGGAATTCATTGGCAAATTGAGGGGAAAAATCAAGGGTTTGTCCCTGTTGTTGAGTTTGCTGCCGAATTACATTGCTGGTGGCTAATAGTCACATGGGGCGCTGTCACTGTTGTGAGATCCTGGATATCAACAAGTTTCTTCACAGGCATGAGGACCCAATTGCCGATAATAGGACCTCCATCTCTATAGTGACTAGCAGAATTCATGCTGAGGAAGAGAATTAAAATTCAGTTTATGAAGTTGCAATGGAGACTTTGGTACAACAAAAACAAAAAATTGATGCTCTTGAAGCAGAATACTTGCCTTTGAGACAGGCGATCACAAGCATGCCCAGGAATGCCCAATCTGTTGCCTCGAATTTCAGGATGTCTGGTTCCATGCCTTTGGAAAACAAATAAGAGGACTCTGTTCAACAAGCACCAGTGGATTTGGGTATGGTTGCGGCCACTCAAGATTCTCAGCACTCTCCAGAAGAAAATGAGGAAGCAAATAGTATGCATGTTTTCCAGTAATTTGGGTTGTTATGTATTGCAAAACATATCTAGTATCGGGCGTCAGGATCTATACAAGTAAAAACAGTGAATCCTCTGCAAAGGACAATATTACTTATTTGAAAGACATGCAGCAAGTCTTTGGAAAGTTTTTTGATGCTCAGACTGTGGGACGGTCTGTTTTGTGTATTATTATGCTGACCAGTGCAGCTGCAGCACTTTTCTAATGCAAAATATAACTGTTTATGCCCCCCAAAACAAACTACTACATCTATGTGAAACTCATAATTTGCAATTCCCCTAGAGATTCTTTGTTAGTTACCTAAGGTGTCATTTGTCTAAGAGAGGCCTTCACCTATAAAAAGCCCTCCATTCTTGCAAGCAAGTGTGCATTTTCTTCTTACATCTACATATATGCCAAGAGTTCATGAAAATACCATCATGTGGTTTCATCAACAAGTTCCCTGTAGCTTTTGGCTTGGTACTTTTGGGTATTTGTCTTAGATTCCCTTATCTTGCTTCATGCCTAGCTCATGTCAAAATCCTTATTTGTGAGAGATTAAAGTTCCTTTGTCAAGATATATTGAATTAGATAGAGAGGTGATTAAACATGCACGTGCTTGATTTGACTTCACTTAATGCAAGAAGATTTCTACTTCTACCGCTTGGGGAAAATATGTTCCCTTCCGTAATGGGGATGCATCAATCTCTTAACTGCCTCCCCACTTTGGTCATGATATACATTATCCTTTCATCATCTTTCAAGAATATCGAAGTATATGCATTGTTCTGAAAAGATTAGTTATCACACCATGCTTGAGGGATTCTTTTTGCCTTATGTACCTTCATTTTAGAGTTGCCAGTAATTTCTCCACTAGTTGTTCAATTAATCTAGCACTGACGAGCAAGGAGATCATGATCCAAGAGTGGCCAGCACACACACCATGATCTCTGCCTTGAGATATACTATGTCGAATGTTGATATGACAGCAGGGCCAAGGAGATTGATGAATACCAGCAAATACCAGACCCGGATTTATAAGGGTTTTATCTCGTAATTGTTCACTTAACCATGTAGTGAACAGTAAGGAAACCACGGTCCAATAGTGGCCAGCATGTTCTCATGGACTAGGAATAATTTGGTTAGAAATTTGGAAGATTCCCCATTGATGTGGTAATGGTGAGCAAGGAGCCCGTTGATCTTAGTAGTTGTTGGAAAGGACATTTTATTTGGTATAACCTAGGAGTTTCCCTTCATGGACGGCAATTTCCAATGTCGTTATATTGTTGCTATCAGTATCCATGAACTTTCCCGAAGTTGGGCATTCAAAGGGTTGCCCATTTAGCTTGTGACCCTATGATGCACCGAGAGAAGTAAAGTGCTCCACAGCAAGAGTGGGTTGGGGGATCCATCAACACTCCATGTGTATAACTGTTTACTGAATCTAGAGAATACATTGGGTGCGTTGAATGTGGACACTATCACAGATTCATTTAAATCGGCAAACAATATGCATCATGAAACAAAGTAATAAATGTTGTATAGGCAGGGATATACATTGTTGGATCTAAATGATTTAGAATCATTTAGATCCAATGGTGTATATCCAGCCTGTATAACATTTATTACTCTGCTGCAGGGTGCTTATTGATTGCCATTTAAATCCGAGTTTGATATACACCTCAAGGTTGTGAAGCTTGATGATGAGTATCTCAATTTCACACAAATGACCAATGCATTAACTATCAAAATTCGAGATATGCAACTTCTAGATGCATACCAAACCCAAGTTTAGATGGAGGCTATCAATATGTATCCAGCAACAGAGCATTTAATGTTTTATATACTGGGATATATACCATCAGATTTAAAACACCTTTAAATCAGACACTACATATCCCAACATATAAAGCATTAATGCTCTGCTGAATGCATATTATTTACCTGGGCTGAATGTGTGCTCGTCCTATCCCTGCTCTGACTTCAAGGTGACTCTCTGAAATTGTCTATGGTTGGGTAAAAAGCAATCATCCCATACCGATCAGATGCGCTATATTGTTCTTAACAAAATATAAATAGTGGGCAAGAGCCCAGTTGGTTTTGCATTTTCGTGTTGCGTATTTATGTGATTTGTGCAATTCCCCATTTGAATGCATTCTATTTCGCAATTACAGTTATGCACGGCGATTTGCCATAGATTTCAAAATTTATTCCCAATAAATCATCCCCACCCGAGTGAAGGGTCTGGGAAGGGCCTGACAAATAAGTAAGTTGATACCAATGTAGAGGACTACTTGAACCAACTTATAGCATACCACAGAGAATTTATAGAAAAAAAATAAGTGAAATCAGCACAGTAACATACCTGGCCATTTGTGAAAAATCTGCAGATCAATCAATGAAGCAGCAGCAACCGCCTCCCCATTACTACATAGCGATGAATGATGGAAACAGTCAAAACAGGCAGTGTAGTAACTTGAGCATCATAGGACAAACGAAAAAAGTGGAAGGATTAGATGGATTTGAAAATCATTGCTTCGACTGTCGGGCCCTCCGAGCCTTTGCCGGGGGAAGAATCTAATCTAACACTGAGCTGTCGTATCAACTTGAATTTTTCCACGGGTTTTCCTCCCTCACCTCTCTCCCTACCTACCTCCATTTTCAACTCCATTTTCAAGTAAAAAATAAAATCTTGAGAGAGTTTCAAGCGAATTTATCAAAAGTAACAAGGCCATGGTTATTTTCAGTACATGTACATTGGGTAGCCTTATTTCTGGGACAGAATCACTTTAAATGCTTTATTCAAAACTTTAAACTGACCAGATACTAATCAGAATATTAAAAGTAACTTTAAAAATTTCAGACTTTCACATATCTTCATGTGATTTTAAAATTCTGTAAAACATTAAAAATAAATATTTTAATGGAAAATATTGGTCCTATAAGTTGAACTTGCTTTATAATAATGGATTTCAAGTGCATGCGGTACTCACTAATATGTGAACTATACATATAATATATTAATATTTGTTTTTGTTTCTTGAAGGATTAAAAATTATTATTATAATAACAAATGTTTCAGTTGGTTTTGTTTCATATTTATTTATATTATAGTATATATTATATTTTTAGTGATTACTTGATGGAATTATAAATCATATAATCATTATTGCATCTAAAGTAGTTAAGTGTTTTACAATTCAGCATGGGAGATGTTAAGGAGTTAATGTAATTAATAAAAATTGAAAATTAGTTTAATTAATAATAATAATAATAATGAAATAATAAATAAAGTGGATTTAATTGAAATAATAAAATAATAAAATGAAATAATAATAATAAATTACATCTTTAAAAAGGGGTTCCTTTTAGTGCTTGATAGATCATCATTTATATTTTTAGTTACCATTTCATTGAATTATAAAACATATAATTATTATATTAATAAATAGATTTAAATTGATTAAGAAAGAATTTAAATGAGTGATTTTTCATCAATATTATTATGATGATGGTTAACCTTTACTCACACCAAAATTGGTATATTGGACCTTAAGAAAAGTAAGAGATTGTTTGGATTTCTTTAAAATGTTATTTCTATGTTTGAAAAGCATTAAGAGAAGTGTTCCATAATCACTAAGTTTTGATGACTTAGAAGGTTAGGAAGGTTGGTATTGTGACAAATATTTTGAAATTGAGATCTAATTTGGGTGTACCTAGGGCACTCTAGAAGAAAGTGTTTTTCATCTTCAACTCTCTTGGTGTCACAAAGGTGAGAGATTCTTTCCTACCATGGTATTTTGGGGATTGCCCAATGCCACCAAGTTTCACTATGTAACTCATAAGAATTAGTTCTTATTTTAGCAATATTGATTCTCTTCTTTACATTAGTCAAAACACATAGATAGTTTTTATCTTCAAGATTAGGGTTACCCACCTCCTTATAATATCTTAATTTTTTTTATCCTTTAATTCTTTATCGCACCGTAGATTCTCCTTAAATTTAGTTTGTACAATATTTTTAATATCATCAGTATTATGCAAAATAACTTATTATTTTATCCCCCAATGATTTAGCCAAGACTTGGCATCATTATATCATCACCACTTGAGTCGTTGGTGATTTTTGCTAGAGTATGAAGCAATTTTGGGAACCTCTTGTCATCCATCTTGTTTATCTTGTTCTTGTACATGAAGTACCCAATCATAGTTGTGCTCTCAATGGGGGAAAAGGTTGGCTTCTATAAGGAGGATAGGATAGGGTGTATTTCATTTTGTAAATTATAAGTTATAAAAGTTTTTTGGATTTACTCTATCTTTCTCTAGAATTCTTGAGAAATATTGCATTCCCAAACTTCACATCCATATAAGATAACATGAGTGACAAAAATTTCAAAAAAAAACTTTTTCTTATCTCATAAAGTATGATACTTCGCAATTATTTTCAAGAACCTAAAAAAATTTAAAAATAAAATCTATATACTCCACCTCCCAGCCATCTACAAATTATATTATTATAATAATATAAATTAAGTAATAATTTTATTTAAAGAAATATGATATTATATTATAATAATAATATAAATTAAGTAATAATTTTATTTAAAGAAATATGATATTAATGAAGTATGGATAATAATTTAACTTTAAAGTTAAAGTTGAGTTACATTAAATTGGTGCATCTTATTTATTATTTTTATTTTTAATTCCCCTCCACGGATTTGACTACTATTTATTAATAACTTATAATAAAAAAAACGTATTTTAAAAATGAAATGATAAATATTTTTAAATATATTTCAAAACATATTTTATATTTCCATTGGAAAAATATATCTCATTGTGTCAGCACTTTATCATTTTAATATTAATTTTATCATTGTTTTTTCACTTTATCACTTTAGTACTTATCAGTAATTTTCATATTACACGTTTTTGACTTAATAATATTAATATTATTAATATTTATCTTTTTATTATTTTAATATTAATATTAATCATTTTTTTTTAAATAAATGGATATTTGTTAATAATGATATATTGTTTTTATTTTTATTATTTTAATTATAATTCTTATTACTATAATTACATGATACTATTACATTCTTTTTTAAGATGGCAAGAGTTATTATTACTCAATTATTATTTGTTATTATTTGTTAGTGTAAGTTAATTTATCATTGTTTTTCAAGAAAAATTATATCACCTAAAATAATTTGTTGATAAGTCTTAAGAAGGCAAGCTTTCAATCTTGTTAAATGCCTCTAACTCTTATCATTTTAGTATTATTATCATGAATTTATAAAATGAATTTTCTTTAATGAGAATTATTACCTCTTTTTTTTTAAAGAAAAAAATTTATAATTTTATTATTAAAACAAAAATATAATATAACAAATACTTGTTGCATTGAAAAAAAATATGTCATTTTATTAATAAAACAAAATTACAATACAACAAATACTTGTATCATTCCTAAAAAGAGTTGTTACAACCTTATATAGTTCCGGAAAGTATCATCAATTTGCTCTCTAATTGTATATCCATGATCCAGCATTGTTCCATATTTAAAAAGTCAATGGGTAGTCTTGTGTGTGTCCTTGTAGATATGTGAAAAATAAATGTGTGAAAAAACTCATAAAAGTCATTGAATATCATTATACAGATGTTGTAATGTGAAGCTGGCTTCATGAGCTAGTCTTTGGACTACGACCAATTATTGCCTAGATTTGTCATAAGTATATTTTTTTCATTATAATTATATGATATTATTTAGCTAGGTAATTTAGCTAGAGTTGTTAAATATTTTTAATAGGAGATTGCACGATAAAGTTTTAAGATTGGTTGCCTTTGATATAGTGAACTTCACTAAATGTCCTCATCAAGTATAATTGTCAAAACTATAATTAACTAATTTACTCCAAATATCTTCCTCAAAATAAAGTAAAATACTTAATAATTTTTTCTAAAATATACATTTCATCTCAATAAATAAATAAATAAAATTTAAAAAAAAAATCTATATCATCACTCACATTCTTATCCTCCTAAATTTCCTTCATATTTCTATATAAATCTTAGGAGGAACGATGCTCTTTCACTGATAGAAGAGAGTGCAAACTATTTTACATGCACTCGCATTAATTAGATAACTCGGGCCATGTTATAGCATTTGTTAATAATAAATAGAGAATATTGCACTTTGTTTATATTATAAAATATTTTCTAAGGAGAAGTAGAGTTAGAGTAATAAAATATAATCAAAAAATGGTTAAATTATAGTGATCTATTGGTCCACCTCTTCTAGAATGGATATTGGACTTCATAAATTAGTTTGAGTTTTATTGGTCCACCTCTTTCCAGATCTGTCGGATTGCTCCCTTCACTCTTGGCATCTCGCGGTTGGTATTTTCCAGCTTTTCAAGGCGTTTTCCTTTGCTCGTTGTTTTTTGTCTCCACTCTCTTGTCCTTCTGCCTTTCCGGCTTCGAACTACGGTCTAGACTTAACTTGTTGTCTCCAAGCCTATTAACCTGTCTCCCTTCTGATCCTCCTGACTTCATCTGAGTGACTCTTGGTACTCTTTGTTCCCATACCCTTCTGCCTTCCCTTTGACTTGCCGGTAAGGACGGGAACTTCCCCACTGACTGATCCTTTTGCCGTCCTCGTCTACCTCCCTTCACCGTTTGGTCTCTTTTGAAGTTGCACAATGGAGCCTAAGGTTTCGTTTTCATCTGTTGAGAGCCTGGGAGACCCTTGGGACCACCAGGAAATTTTGGCCTCAATAGACGACCTCTGCTCTAATCATTTCCGTTTAAATAAGCGTGCTGGCGCGCTTCCTTTGTTGAACCCTAGTCCCACTCCCCTACCCCACTCTGCAAACCTGACTCATCTGTCGGCTGCTCCATTGAATGACATTTCTTCTCAGCCCCTTTTTGAAGAGGCCAAAGCTAACTCATCTACCTTTCCGAAGCAAAGACTTGAAGTTTTAACACAGTATGAAACAGGTTACCGAGGAAGTCTTACACAACCAGGGAGCAAGTATTTGGAGGATACGCCCTCTTACAAAAAACCTGGCCTTCATAAACGCCCTCAAAAGGTTTGGAAACCCAAGCGAAGACATCCCAAGCTCATACTTGGAATGGATATCGGACTTCCTGAAGCCTGCAACTTAGCCCTGTGTGCTTTAGTAAGACAGTTAGCCTATAAAGCATTTTGTAAGCAGAAGCTAGAAGATTGGATTGCCATCACCTGGAAACCAATTCTTGGCTACCTTCCCAAGTTTCACCTGCTACAACATGGATGGCTAGGCTTTATCTTCAAGTCACCAGAAGACTCTGCTTTGATCCTGGGAAGCTTATGGCCTATAGATGGGGGAAGTCTCATGCTAAAACGCTGGAGACTTGGATTTAACCCCTCCATGGAATTCTTTAGCCACCGGCATCTCTGGGTACTTCTTCCAGGGCTCCCGCTGCAACTTTGGAATCAGCGAGCTCTCGAACAGATTGGAGCATCCTTAGGACGTTTTCTAAAAGTGGATTCAAACTTACTAGAGGCAGCGGACAGAAGATTAGCGAGGATTTACGTGGAAATAGATATCCAGGCTGGACTTTCTGAAGTCTTGGAGATAAACTGGCGCAATCAACTTCACTCTCAGAGATTGGACTACCTAGGCATTCCGTTCCGCTGCTCTTTCTGCCGCAGAACTGGACATTTGCGAAGAGATTGCTCAAAGTTCCCTCCTCCTGAAGCAGACTTGGATCCAGCTGAAGAGACAAATTTTAATGGCTACATCTCTTCTCCAAACCAGCCAGTAGAGACTTCCTACTCTCTAAGGGACGACTCTACTTCGGATGACTCTTTAGTGGGTAAGATACAACAGCTCTGTCCATCTCTTTACAATACCTTCTCGGCCTCGGACAGGCTCTTCATTATTGAGCAAGCTGACTCTATTTTGCCTCCTGCGCCTGCGGCTTCCTTACCAGACCATCCTGTTGATCCTCCTTTACCTACAACTACCCAGCCAACTGCTTCTGTGCCTTCTCCACCTTTCGTCCCCAACACAACGCACCCCTTACCCTATCCTACAAGGGATCCTGAGACAGATCCATTCACAGCTTCAAATGTTTCACAAGATCCCATCTCCATCGCAGGCTATACTGAACCATCCCAATCGGAAACCCAACTTGATGCCTTGATTCAGGATTCTTCCCATGTTCCCGCTCTTCCTTTTGAGTCAATCCCTATTCACACCTATCTTGGGAACAATCTTATTCAAACTACCTGTAGTCGCTCTGATCGGCCCTCTTCCTCAAGAGTTAATCATGTTCCTGAGCTGGATCCTACCTGGTCAAGAGGTGTTGGGTTGGAGCTCTCACCATTAAAAACTCGCAGTGCACGAAAGAAGACATTGGATGGATCGACGTCAGCAGTTTCTACCATTCCTGTTCCATCACAAGGGGCGCTTAGAGGTTTAAAAGCCCTTGCTAGAGGGAAATCATGATCCTTTTATCCTTCAACATCAGAGGGGTCGGAGGACCCCTTAAACAAGCTTCCATGCGAAGACTCCTTGATCAGACTAAGTCGTATATCATCTTCCTTCAAGAAACTTTGGTGGCCGCTTCAGTGGCCAGGGATTTCATGCATCTTTTACGTCTGAGCTGGCTGTCCTGCGCGGCAAGTTCTGTGGGAACTTCGGGAGGCCTATTGGCCTCCTGGGACCCTACTTTTTTCAATCTTTCTCCGATGCTCAGTCCAGGAGGAATCTTGCTTTCCGGGATTAGCCTTGAACTTAACAGACCTATCAATTTGCTCAATGTTTACGGCCCATGCGCTGACCGCAAAATTTTTTGGCAACGACTTGATGACCCGGGCTTACTGGCGGCAGAGAACCTCATTCTCGCTGGTGATCTCAACTTAATTACCAATCCTTTGGAAATGTGGGGAGATAAGGCGTCGACCGGTCCTCTTTCAAGCTTTTTCAATCAGTTATTCTTTAAAAATGCTTTGATTGACTTGAAACCTCCAGAGCTTCTGTCGACGTGGAGAATCGGACGACAAGGGCCAGCAAGTATTTCCAAAAGACTCGACCGTTTTCTAGTTGCTGAGAGTCTACTCTTACCTTCCTACAGTAGCCGCGCTTGGGTTAATCTACCCTTCCTGTCGGATCATATGCCGATCTGTTTACAATTAGGGGAAGGCCGTGTTGGAGCGGGTCAACCCTTCAAATTCAATTCGCTTTGGCTGAGGGAAACTTCCTTTAATAATTTGGTCACTTCGGTTTGGAAGGACTGTTCTCTCATAGTACCTAGTGACGCCCAAGGGAATTTGTACAGAAAACTCACTAGTTTAAAATCTCACACTATACAGTGGCTAAAGGTTAAAAAGGACCGGGAACAAGTCGAGCTTAACAACATTGAACTTGAGCTGGAGGTTCTCCTAAGACAAAAGCTTCATCTTACTAGCAGCGAGGAACTAGACTACAAGATCTGCTGTCTAGAGGAAATCCGAAACAAACATCTTCGGGATGAGGAGGAAAGATGGCATCTGAAAAGCAGAATGCTTTGGTTGGCTGCAGGAGATAAAAATACACGTTTCTTTCATCGAATAGCCTGCTCCCTCCGATCAAAAAAGCAGCTCTGGGAGATCGAAGATGAAAATGGAATTCTACATCACACACAGGCAGACATCAAAATGGCGGCTTTCACTCATTATAAAACTTTTTTCCAAGCAACTCCAGCTCCTTCTTTAGCAGCACAGACATCAACTGCCAGCCTCTTTTCAAGGATGGTTTCACCCGAGGAGGCACAATCGATAGCATCCCCCTGTACAAATGAGGAACTTTTTGACGTAATCAAAGGTTTTAAGAGGGAGAAAAGCCCAGGACCCGACGGCTGGTCGGTCGAACTTTTCCTGCATTTTTTCGATCTAATGGGCCAGGACATTCTAGATGTCGTAGAAGACTCGAGAAGAAGAGGGAAAGTAAGTTCTCAACTAAATAAAACCTTTGTTGTTTTGATTCCAAAAGCCAATTTTCCCAGGCATTTCAAAGATTTCCGTCCTATTTCCCTCTGTAACCTATGTTACAAAATAATCTCAAAAATCATTGCCAACAGACTTAGGCCCTTTCTCTCTCGGGCTCTTTCTGAAGAACAGCTTGGCTTCCTAAAAGGAAGACAGATTCTCGATGCCGTTGGCGTTGCACAAGAATGCATCCACAACATAAAGACAAAAAAACTGAAAGCCATTCTTCTAAAGCTGGACCTAAAAAAGGCTTTTGATTGCATTAATTGGAACTTTCTGCACCTCATTCTTATCCAGAGCGGCCTCGACACTCTTACAACGAATTGGATAATGGGTTGTATCTCCTCGACAACTCTTGTTGTTCTGATTAATGGTGAAGCTACAAAGGCTTTTCACTGTGAGAGAGGGCTCCAACAGGGATGCTCACTCTCCCCTCTTCTTTTCATCTTGATCCTGGAAGGTCTCAGCATCTTACTCAAAAACAAACAAGCAGATGGGCTCTTGAAAGGAGTAAAAGTTGCAGGATTGACTCATATTCTCCGTATCCTTTTTGTTGATGACGTGCTAATCTTGACAAATGCTAATATTGTTGAATGGTCCATCATTCATTCTATCCTATCTTCCTTTTGTGATGTTTCAGGTTTAGAAATCAATGCCACTAAATCCATCTGCTTGGTCTCGAATGCACAGGATACTTTGAAACTTGAGTTAAAAGAGCTTTTTGGCATTGGTTTCCTCGAGCTAGCGGAGGGTTTTTCCTACTTAGGATACTTCTTAAAGTCCTCCAGCTACACAAAAAAAGATTGGACTTGGCTGATTGACAAATTTGAAGGCAGAATTCTCAACTGACAGCACAGATTTCTCTCCATGGGGGGAAGGTATATTCTGATAAAAGCGGTTCTGGAAAGCCTTCCGGTTTATTGGATGGCTTTAGCCCATATCCCTGCCTCCATTTTGAATATGCTCTGTCAACTCATCTTTTCTTTCCTTTGGACTGGCAGTAAGAAGAACAAAGGCTATCATCTCAGCAAATGGGAGGACTTATCTAAACCTAAGTTGATGGGAGGTTGGGGCCTCAAAAATTTGCCTCTCTTTCACAAGGCGCTTTCGGCTAACACCTTTTGGAGAATATTAACAAAGCCGGGACTTTGGAGCAATGTAATCAAAGAAAAATATCTCCACCATCTTCCGGTCCACATTTGGATCAGATTCACAGAGGTTCGGCATATAAAAGGCTCACAGTCTTGGAAAAATCTCACTTCCACTCTTCCAATCATTTTAAATTGGCTTTCGTGGAATCCTGGAAATGGTAGTTTGATAGAAGTTGGCAGCGATTGCTTTTTGGGTTTGGGCAGGAAAGCTATGCTTTCACCTTCCCTCCGTGCACACCTTCAAGAAAAGAGCCTTATCTATTTACACCAGTTCTACTGCCCGTCCAAAGAAGGCCCGCTAGGCGACTCTTGGTTGAAAGGATTAGATCTCCAGCTGGACTCGGAGTTCACGGTCGAATGGGATGGCTACACTCAACTTCTTAAAGAATCTGGCGTGCGATTGCAACCTAAGCCAGATACCCTCATCTGGACGGGGGGAGACTGTTCCGTCCAGCTCAATGCAAGGAATGTTTACCAAGCTATGACAGCTCTTACCTGGAAGCCATTAAATTCCAACTGGAGAAAGAGGATTTGGAGGGATGAATGCCCATTAAAGCTCAAACTTTTTGCTTGGCTCCTGCTGGAAAACAAACTATTGTTTTGGGATAAATTACAAGCATGTGGCTGGGAGGGCCCGAACCGTTGTTCCCTTTGTAAACTTGACAGCGAATCTACTCTGCATGTGTTTGTTCTCTGCCCTTTCATCCGAGCGATCTGGTCGTTTCTATCTTCGGCATTAAATTTCTCCACGCATTGGACGGGTAACAATGTGCTTACCTGCTTTCAAAACTGGTTCCATAACAATAACACGCTTTCTATGCTGCCAATCCACCTGTGCTGGCAAGTCTGGAAGACAAGAAACACAGCAATTTTTAATGATAAGATGCCTTCTTTCCAAAACGTGTCAACCCTCATTCTGGCTGAGGTGAACAAATCTGGCAAGACAGTAAAGGCTAGGCCATTTGTCCGGCATTCTTTTATCATTCCTATCGATAGGGCGGTGGCCTGGTTCGACAGGGCCTCTCAACAAGGAGGTGCGCTTTGTGGAGTTGGGGGGGATTTTGTTTTAAATCCCCACGCTTGCATCTGCTGGACTTTAAATTGCGGTCAGGGTTCTAACACGAAGGCAGAGCTTTTAGGTGCTTGGGCATCTCTCGTTCTGGCTAGCCGTCATACCGATGTTCTGTTACTCCTTGGAGACTCTAAGCTTACTATCGATTGGCTGAACGGAATTGCTGACTTCCAGGTGGCAGTCCTCGATTGCTGGAAAGAAAGAACCAAAGATGCTACACATCTATTTAGAAATCTCTCCTTCAAGCACATTTTCAGAGAGGAAAACAGCGAGGCGGATTCCCTCTCTAAAAAAGCATTGCTCCTCCCATCGAGCCAAATCTGTTTTACAATTTGGGAGGATCGCAACGAAGGACCAACCTACAAGATTAAGCTTTGATTAGGCACCTTCATATCTGAAAGTCGAGCATAGATGGGTTTTCGCCTTGATAGTCGGGCCAATGATGGATTGATCCAAGTCTTGAGCTGTTCCTCCTTGTTTTGTTGTTGTTCGAGAAGACGACTTTTGTAAATTTTTATATCCTTATGAATATAAAGAGCATTTTTTCTCGTGGAAAAAAAAAATAATCAAAGCTTTTTTACATTTAATACATAATAATAAAGTATTGATAATTAAAAAATGAAATATTTGTTTAAATTTTTTTATATAAATAAGTATACATGTTAAATTGTTAAATTATAGTGATAAAAAAATAATCAAAACTTTTTTACATTTAATACATAATAATAAAGTATTAATAATTAAGAAATGAAATATTTGTTTTTATGAATAGAAAAAAAAACTTATATAAATGAGTATACATGTTATAGCATATTAAAAACTGAAAATAGCAAGAAAAAAGGCTTGAAAACCCTTTCAAAATCACAGAGATCCCTATAACATAAAGGATTTTTCATCACATAATTGGTCTCCAAAAAATTCTTATACTATTAATGAACCACGTTCTAATTCCAAATCATATTTCCATAAACATTTAAAAAATGAAATATATTTATTAAGTTTTAAATTAAGATTTTCAAGAGTTTTCACAACATTACTAACATAACAAAATATAAAACAAAACCCAATAGTATAACTTAGAATGGCATGAGCTAATCCTCAGAGCAAGAGTTGGAATCAACATTGATGTAATTAGGGGGAGTGGTCCTAGCAGCGTGTTCTCTTTGCTTTGGCTTGGCCATTGTCTTTCTCCAATCCTCTTCCTTCTCCATGGTAGTTCTTCCTTCCTCTTCTAAGCCCTCACTTCCTACCTCGAACCCCATATAGTATTTATTAAATTATCATATTTTTTGTCAAATTTATCTAGATTGTTGAGGATTTTAGTGTGATAGGTGCTTTTTAATTCCATAGTTAGCGCAATGAAAGTCTTTATGTGTCAATATAGATCTATATTCTTCAGGTATTTCATGTCCTAGCTTCTTGAAAAGCTAGTATCAGGAGTCGATGAAATCATCTCCTCGTCTACTTTATCACTAGATGTCATACCTCATTTCTCCCTTACTATGTTTTCAATTTTCTCAACTTCTTCCTTGACCACAGCAAAAAACCTATAGGTATAGGATTTTTCAATTACCACAACATAGGATATCTTAGACTTGTTCTTTGAGGGTCCTATTCATGGGTCAGGGTCCTAAACATGACCTACATTTCCTTAGTCTCTCCCTATGCAACCTCTGGCTAGTTTCTCCCTACTTAAACTCTTTGGTGCTTTCCATCCTAGGTTGCCTCCTCCCAAGTAGAAAATCCACAGGCTAGATCCCATAGAAAAATTCCAAAGAAGCAGACCTGAATGGGCGACCATCTTCCTGAGAGAAAAAACAACAAACTAATAGTAAGCCTTGGCTTCAAATACTCATATCTCTAGTAACTAGTGCAACCCACTTCCTCCCTTGAATGCTCATTTTCCAATCTAAATCCATCATTAATGCTTCCACAATAGGTCTCCTACCCACCATAATCAATTAGGTTAAAGCCCATCCTTTGATGAGATGGTGAATATCTAAATATGGGCATGGAGGGCAAGCCATGATGGCTCAAATCCTCATCTTCATCTTCACCCATGTCCTCCTTATGTGTGCCCATAACAAACATAACCTTCATGTGTCCTTCCCGCTAGCATGCCACCATGTTGCCTTCATGCCTCCTGCACACTCCATTTAGGTTTTTTTTTTTAAATATTTAATTGAGAGATACAGACTCTACATATCTTGCTAAAATTTCAATGTTTTTTGTGAAATAAATGTAAATTTTTAATTATTCAATAAATATTAATATAATGTATTATAAAATTACATGTGTTTGAAGTCAAACAACAAAGTAGTGAAATTATTGAATGCACATTTGTGAGTCCTTATTTCTCAATTCCATTTACAATTATTGATAATAAAATAATAATTGTTTAGATCTTATATAGAAGGATAGTCAATTTCCAAACTAGCTATCATTTACATTTTGTGCATGTGAACTCTACTACCTATTCCATGTATCTAGAAGTGCTTTAAATAATATATCGATATATTGTACTTTCAGTGTTTTCAATCTCCACCATATCAAAAGAATGTTCATTGAATTAAAACTAAGTATTATTCAATGTTCATTGGATTAAAACTAAGTATTATCCATGATTAATCAACAATACAATAATAATATCGTAACAACAAAATTTGATATATTACATATATTATGCTTAATGATGATATTTTATTAAGTGTTGGTTTCTATTAAGCTTAACGAAATATGTGGGCAAGCATCATTCTTTACACTTTTTTCATAGTCTTGATTTATTACCTAATGTAAGTAGTGTAATTTGTTGAGTTATTTAGCTTTGTACCCTCTCAGTGTACACTTTGACATATGCAAGTCAATGTGAAGCCACATGCTAAAGCCCTCTAGCCTGGCACCACAACCCCAAATTGGCCTCTCCAAGACCCCCACAGTCGATTATATCACATTACAAGATCCTCCATAAGACCCCTCACGGTCGATTAGATCATCCATGGAACACACCCTTTGTTGACCATAATACATGTGGGCAACAAATTGAGCATGTGCCACACAATCATGTTCTTTCATATATAAAGAGCATTTCATGGTAGATTTTTGTGCTCCTTATGAATAAACTCAACTCTAATAAAATCTTAGAAAATAAAGAATTCATCAAAACTAATTCATTTTAATTTTGAGGATGAATTTTCGCTATTATGGTACACATCTAACACTTTCAACCACCATTAAGGTAAGGTGAATTCATGCACAAGTTCCATATTTGTGATATGTACTTATATAATAATATTATTATATAGTACATAATTATAACTATATAAGTACATTATTGTTGTAAATATAATATGTTTTAGAAGATGTTTTATCATATAGTACATAATTATAATTATATAAGTACATTATTTATCTTTGTTGATGGCAGTGCAGGGACTATAGCGATGAGTCGTTACTTTGATTTATATTAGTTACTCGTTGACTCTTCAATTATTCCATTCTCCAAAAAAAAAATCTTATAATTTGAATTTTCTCAATTAATTGAAAAATATAATTCTATTTCTCTCCATTTTTAATGGCTATGGAGTTTAGGGTGTTATTGTCGGGCCGATGGCGTAGCTCTCAGGATTGGAGATGAATATGTAGTATTTAATTATATTTTCCTTCAAATTTGACAAGAAATAAATGCCAGTAGGTGTTTTACTACCACTGCATTGTCTAACACTATCACTGGGGTTTTACTGTCATTGCACCGTCTGGCAGCGTCATTGGGGCCGATGTCACTGCACCGTCTAGAAACATCATTGGGGTCAATGACTCTGGTTTTTGCAGTCGATGGATCATCGTGGCCATTTGCATGCCTCTCCATGTGCTCACTACTTCACCATTTGGCACCGTCACTGGGGTTTTATTGTCATTGCATCGTATGGTAGTGTCACTGGGGTCAATAGCTCTGGTTGTTGCAATCGCTTTCACCTCTTGATAACCACATCTTTCACTTGACCTTCTTATATCAAATTCCCCTTCTCATCTTCTCAGTGCACAACTTCCTCCTATTCCCAATTTCTTCTCTGTGTTTGTTTGCCTCCAAGTGTAGTGCAACGAATTTCTGACACTATTGCAGTTTTTTTTAGTTGATTGTCAAGGGAGTTTGCATCTGCTGGCTATCTGATAGATAGTGAGTGTTACAAGGTATTTCATCATCTTGCCTTAAAACAACTGTTTTTGTTTCGTGGCTTTGACTTACTTCCATGCTCCATATGGCGGTTTGTATGGAGATGTTATTTGCATCTTATGTTGCTTCTACTGGACAGTCAATGAAACTTGTTGCTTTGGTGGAGGACCCATATGTTGTTTTGACTTACCATCATGGTCCTCTTCTCTCTACTAGTGGGGTGATCCATGTCCATTTGATCTAGTATAGGCAATTCACTATTGTTCAACGCTCCATTGTGGGGGGCATTTTGCAATCTCTTGGGGCAAATATGTTAGAGGGGAAAGTAATACAGTCTTCCACTTCCACCTGGTGGAAGACAATTGAGAAGTACGAGAGAACCGCTAAAAACAATGTGGCTCCCTCGAGTGATATAGTTCTTGGAAAGCAGAACGTGGACCAAGATTATTCCCTTGGAAAGTCACTCAAGAAGACTGACATTATTGCTCTGGTTCAAGCTTTCGTCAAGTCGGGGGCTTTGCCTCTGCTTCTGCCGAAAATTAATGCTGGAAATGCCAATGATGTGTACTTGGTGATTACATCCTCAGATGTTACAGTGGAAAGGTTCTGCATGAATTCTTGTGGATTCCATGCCAGTCTCAATCTATTATTGAACCATAAATCAACTAGAATTCGAATGATGATGAAGGAGGAATGTGATCAGATGTATGCATGAATGATTGATCTTAGTCGAGTTTTCAAGATAGAGAGAAGAGAGGTCGAGACTTTTGCTTTCAAATTTGAAATTAATCAGTTGCTCAGCCTCAACATTAACACTTTCTACAACAACCACTTTCTACAACAAGAAGGAGATTTTCCATAGGGAACTCATCAGCAAGCAAATATTCCTCTTGAAAAATATCTGTCTAGTCTTTCTCTCTACATATAAGAGATTCCATAGCTAATTTTTCTCTTATCACATATTAAATTTTTCATTAAGCAAATTTGTTGTTTGTATTTTGAACAAAGAATGTAGAAAAAAATGCATGGATTTATCATTTCTTACTTGTATTCGTACATGCATCTCGTCACAGCCATAACTTTTAACTCAATCATCTTTGTTCAAAACGACGATGCTATAGACTTGTATTGTAATAGTATCCAAGGGAAAAAGAATTGATAGAGGGAGGTAATAAAGAGCAGATGACCAAACATAAGAGAGTCGTTCAGGGTGATTGGTTAAACAAATACTACCAGCAACAAAAAGTTGTTTCGTTAGCTATTTCGATAACTTTATTGAGTAATTGCCACAAGAACAATTGTTGCAAAGATCAAGCAAGGTATCCTGCAACCACTTTCTTGATTCTATAGACGTCATTTTCACCCAAAACTGGGCGGACCCAAACGCTCAAATCCATAGAGTGATTCTTAGATTATGCTAGTTTAATTTAATCCTAAATTGAAATATGATTCCCAATTAGTGCAGGTTAAGGCCACCCTTGAAACCTTCCGATATTTAGCAATTGCCTCCCAATTAGGGAAAAATGGTATTTGTGTTCCTTGAGTCCTTCAAAGACTAAAATATCACATAAAATTCTAACTCAAAGGTCTTAAATCAAAAGTAGCAGTAATGCTTGTTAATTTTTCACAAAAAGCGTGCTGGAGAAAATAAATATTTACTTTATGTTCTTGGATGTCAGTTGCTTCTCAAGAGTGTTAGCCAACAACGTGACAATAATGGTTTGGTAAGATATTGTTTCATCTTCAAGCCTGGAAGAATATTTTCGTAGTTGTATGCAACTCAAAAACACTGTAGAAACCCTAAATGCTCCATAGAGACTTCACTATTGAAATGTGCAGTTTTTCCTCATTTTTTCTTATTTTAGTAAGAGAATATGATAAGAACAACATATCATCTAAGAAGGAAAATATCGTTACATAGGAAAAACAAGTCAAAACTGCCAAGAAAACATGGAAAGAGGTTGCACGACCTATCTTGATGTCAGGTTGTAAATGATTGTGCCATTTTTCACGATACTGCTTTCCCATACGAGCTACAAGAGTTTGTGCAATATGCAACCATTTTTCGCAATCCATATTCTTCAAAAAGCTTCACAAGAAACCTGAAAACCATAATTCATGACACAATTAAATTATCAAGCATTTTAGCAAACTTCTATGGCATGTTTCATAAGTCTTCTACCCATAAATGAAATAAAATGCAGAGATCACTGCAATTCAATCCCATTGTCATGATTCAATCTTGAGTTCTAACCATTATGCATTTGTGATAAATTTCCTAAAGGCTTCAACCAAGATATACCCATAAAAGACCATAAAAATTGTTGTGAAGTTCATGAAGTAATTTACCTGTCTTCTTCTGCGGTCCACTGGCCCATGGTTACATTGGGTCTCTTGGTACCTCTGTTAAGACACTTGACATGACACTTTCCTTCCTTGAGAGACGAAGGTTTGGAATATAGCTCCTTCCTTTATTCCTTCCTTGATAAACCGTCTGGTAGTAGTAACACATGAAAATTATTCTCGCAGATAGAAAGACATATTCATTAAATCAAGACTAGGCAGACGACCATTGATAGTAGGTGAAATATGTTGGAGATGTATATGATTATGTTCAAGTTGGTTATCCAAAATGTGAGACTTGATTTTTGGATATAACATGGAATGATTTTCATAAAAACCTTTAATATGGGACGACCGAACACCTGCTCCCACTAAAATACTTCCCAACTCCCCATCTTTTGATCCAATATTGTTGTTGATTACTGGTAAAAAATCATGAAAAAGTGGCTTTAATGTTTTCCCCGTTGAAATCAAAAATCTTAAAAGACACCATTCAATTATATCCATCAATTACTCAATTAGCAAAAACTAAGAGGAAAATCATCAATAACTAGAAGTCCCTGCTCATTAGGATGTTTGTAGTCGACATCTGCATCATTCTCATGCGCTCATCATTGCTCTATAAAATGAAACAACATCTACTACCTGTCGTGGCCAACTCCATAGTCTGCATCTGCACCATCCCCCTTCGTTCATGGATACTCTACACAACAATGCAACATATGCTACATGTCGTGGCGACGGGATAGGGCATGCGCTCCATGTAGGAGAAATCATGCAGAATCCAAGGTGTTATGGACACATCCCAAAGCACAGGTGGCATCACGAAAGCATCTATCAATCAAGACAATATAAAGTATTTATTATTATGACTGTTATAATAATTAATTTTTTAATCCATTAGTGCTAAATATATTTTCAAAATAACAGGTCTTATTATTTCTCAAATACACAAAAAGATATCTGTGTCATGCATAAATGTCATGTTGTGTGCATGTCATCTTCTTATACCCTAATCAATCGATGGATTAGGTCGGTTGAATAAAATTCCCTAATGTCGGTCATAAATTCCTTATAAGAAGGGTCCCCTCCATTGATGTAGGGTGTTTACTTAATCCAATGTCGTCTACCAACCTGTTATTTTGGTCCACATAATTGCTAGTTGTTGCAAGTAGTCATGGCCCTATAGTAGTCTCTAGTATTGTTCATGCCTCCCTCTGTTCCTCTTGTTTCAAAATATTTTCACGACCCTTTTCCTTGTCTGCCATTCACATCCCCTTTTGTCCACCATTAACGTCCCCTCGAGCCTGGGTAAATGTGTTGTCAAATCTTGTACGAATAGTTGTCTTAACTCAGGCTCTATAGTCTCTCTCTTTCGGGAAATGGCTCTTGTTTATATCATCATATGAAATTCCTCTCTCGGGTTATCTTAATGCCTCTTTTGAGTAACTCATCTGACTCAATGGATCCTCTCATTTGTTTGGGGTCCTTCTGGAGGGTAAAATCTATCATTTGTTCTAATGGGCCCTTCTCAATGAAGTACAAACGAGCGCCTTATGTAGTCTATGGGGATCCATTTGTTGTTTCCTCTTGTTGTTTCCTATGCTTATGCTATGTGGTCCATCCTCGAATATCAATATAAACATAGTTATTAAGTGCAACAAGAGACATAAACAATGATCTTGAAGATCAAAACTGCTTGACTATGCAAACAATTGAAGCAGAAAGTAGAGTAAGAACTTGATTGTTTAGTTGCAGAAACACTAAAAATGTACACACCCTTTTATTCCAGAAATATCGAATGTATACATCTATGTTCACTTATTCCAGAAATGTGAAATGCATTCTATCTCTACTCATGTGTTTCGACTTGGTTTTTTAATGCACACACTCTTAATAATCTGCGTGAATGATATGATAAGAATATGGATCTAATTGATTTAAGATAGCCAAGGGATTGTGGGTTGGCATTGGGCATTGAAGCTTAAGACTAAAGACTAAAAGCATAAGACTAAAGACTTAGAATGAGAAGTCTATTTCTATATCCAATGGAGAAAGATGAGTGTATAATCCTATCCATGGGGAACGAAGATTGTCTTAGAGCCAAGATGCAATTTGCAAAATACAAAAAAGGAGATAGAATATAAAAATATTAATTTGGGAATGTATAGCCCCTATTTGTAATCATTCCCGTGCATAAAAAGAACTAAACAAAAGTAATTTATTGTTGTTTTCCCAAATGGATTTCCATGTGTAAAATATTTATGCTATGTATGTGTACATGATTGATTTCTTCAGCCATGCCTTTCGTTGTTTAAATTATAGCCTGCAAGTAATACATAGTGAAAACTAATATACAATGAAATACAAACAAGTTTTAAAAAAATAATTTGTGCAAAATTAATTAAGGGCCATGTTAGTGAATCATCTTGGCCATAGGTCGAGTGATTATGAATTTCTCCATCTGAGATATAAGATAACATTTCAAAGTGATTATGAATTTCTCCATCTGAGATATAAGATAACATTTCAAGAAAAACTAAGGGGATGTTTCCTTGATACAATATGAAATTCTAATTTATATTGTCTTATCCCATGCCCAATTTTTTAATTTTTAAACTTCGGTTTGTGTCCTTCATGCCTAATAATTTGTTTTAAAGTGTAATTTCTATTTTTCATGTCTTGTGATTCATGGCATGGAATATTTTATACTTAGGTTAGTTGATATAGAGATATGTATTTTATGTCCAACAACTATCCAAATATGCAAATATGCACTTTCCTTCAAATTCATCCTTCTCACTATTTTGTACACTTCCAACTAATTTTGATATATAAAATTCATGTTATTTTATAATTCATAACACAAAATTTTACGTTATAAGATTTTATTATTTACATGAATTTTAGTTTATTTTCACTATTTTTTTTAAATTATTCCATAACTATATCAGTTGGAATTGGTCGAAATGAAAACCACATATTTGACAGGTTTGAGTAGGCACTGGAGGCAGTGGAAATCGATGACAACTGATTTAGTTGGTGATTGTGGACAATTTTCCCCAGAGAAACCTTGGTCCATCTGCTTCCCAAGTTTAGATAACTGTAAATACATAACCCAAATTTCAATTTATGGTTTGACTTATTCAAAATGAACAAAACCCAAAATCTTGAAGTTAATGTTAAATGCCATGACAACCCAGACATAATCAATTAGGGTTGAATTGCAGGTTCAAATTGACTCTGTAAAGAAGGAATTATTGATGAATTATTTGAAGTTGGAAGCTAAAGAAGCAATAGATCTTTAGAGCATTGACCCTAAAGGTTTTAGCTAGGGGAAATTCCCCGACGTGAATTCAGAAGTTCACAATCTTGGTCGAGAGGCGATAATAAGAATTCAATGCACTAAACATAATCATCCTATTGTGATATTGATGACAACATTGCACCAACTTGATTTGGAAGTCCTCCATGTAAGTATTTCTACTGCGAAGGATTCGTTAATTATCCAGACAGTCATTGTTAAAATGACTAGAGGTTTGTACACGGAAGAGCAACTTCATGCCCTACTTTGTAAAAACGTAGATGACCTGAATTAAGTAGTGGAATATCACTACAATATTGAGAATTTGTCTTTGCATGCTTCATCGTGAATTGTGTTTCAGACAGGAAATGGTGATGGTGTCCTCCAACACCATTTTGTAACATAATTCGAGATTATTTGTAGAGGCAAAGGGCAAGGACTGTGTACAATATGATGTGCACAAGGGTGGATGGTTGTGGTGAACAAGTGTACAACAGAAAACATTCCCTAAATCATGATCTTGACCCACTATCGAATAAATCACCGTGGTTTTATTGCATTGTGTTGAGCGCTCAACACACCCTAAAAGCTTTTATGAAATTTTGTCTCTTTTGGGTACCACTTGTTTTCTTTTGTTTTGCTTTCTGAATTGAGTCCACTGTGGAGGGATTGTTAATTTTGTTTTCATGTCTCTTCATTGATCAAATTGGATTTGTTTCAACCTGTCAATGTGAAACCTTTGTGTCTAAAAAGAACTTGGCATTTTAACTAACAATCTACAGCTAAAATTGTGACCCACGTGCTTATGTTCGGCATCGGCAAAATCCGAGCAAGTAAAATGACCACATAGTAACAATAATCACCGATCGCCGATGTATCATCAACATTGGTAAAAAGTGGATTAGATTTACGCTAGTTGTTCACAAAGAAGATTCAGGAGGTTACCGATTTCCCATCGGCGTCGACGAAATACGCG
This sequence comes from Picea glauca, assembly GCA_000966675.3. Lineage (NCBI taxonomy): Eukaryota > Viridiplantae > Streptophyta > Pinopsida > Pinales > Pinaceae > Picea > Picea glauca. Next base: position 42,748 of record JZKD02S1914105.1, read on the forward strand.
AGGAATAACTTTGACATGGGCCATGATGAACCCCCGATAGCCAATCATTGATGCGTTTGTTCGGGGTCAGTGAATTCTCAAATATTAAATCATGGATTTTTTTTGCATTGACATATCGCCGATCACTGATCCCCGATGCATTTTCGGCATCGACAATTTTCGAAGGGGGTAATCCGAGAACACTTGTTTAAACTTGTCGTTGATTGTCGATCCCTGATGCATTTTTGGCATCGACAGTGTTGGAACTGTTGTTAAAACACTTAGCTAATGAAAGTCCCCGATTTCGAATAACATGATTAAATGAAGACACCAATTTCAAGCACCACATGTCTTTGTCGCATAGGAATTTCGTACGGGCTAGTTTCATCCCAAGTCACCTTAGCTTTCCCTGTGTCCCAGTCAGACTTCCAAGTCATCATTTCCACATCAGCGACGTACGACAATATGGGTCGAAATCAGAGTTTTTTCCGAGAGATATCAATGAACAATGTCTAAAGAAAGTCCCCGACTCTCGATTCACCCTTTGATTTAGTGGAATGATGGGATGTTTTCAGCACACAATAAGATCAAATTCTGCCATTTAATAGGCCAGTTAATGTTTTGCTCCGCATACATTGCTACCCCATGCGTCGATTGAACAACCTGAATTTGAAATAGTCGATGAACCACATTATAACATGTTCCTGTGCCGCCAACCTATGACTGCATTTAATCTTGAACATAATGAAGATCTAGCGGAAGATTTTGTAGAATCAGACTCATCCCCCGAATTGAATAACTGATGCGACAATGTAAGTATCATCTTTGTTTAAATCACTAAGACAGCTTCGAACGCCTCCATTATGCACACAAGTTTCCCATTTCCAAAGTAGTCGAAAAAGCGAAGAGAGCATCTCAAGAGTTGTGTTTGATTCTCAAACATTCAAAAAACCAAGTTAAGCTAGCGCAAAGAAGAGGTATGTGTTAATTTTTATCAGTTCGACGGTCGTAATTTTTATGTATCAACATCCTATATGCAAAATAATGTCTAAAGTTATTCTATCTGCAAGGAAAATGCCTCCAAGGAAGCCAACGACTAGACGCTTGCCGAGGGCACCGAAATTAAAGAAAGAAAATATTGGTGAGGAATATTCTCCCGGCACAACGAGGCAGTTGGAGTTTTCTCCTAGAGTGGAGCCAGTCATCAAGACATCGACTAAGAAAGCATTCGCTCACCCCCCTACTTTCAACGATACAGAAGCAACCACTGGATCAAAAATAATTCTCCCACAGTGGGGAGATTTATTCAACAGAATCAACTACGAAGATTACCTGGATTTTATCCCACACAACGACCCAGATGTAAGGGTGCTCGACGACCAGATTTTCCTGAATATCCGGCGGTTGTGCTTGCATCTAGTAGCCTATCAAACTATATTCTTGCCCTGCATTGAGACTTTGAGTTGGATAATTGATCACACAAACGCGCAGAAGTTCCTAATCAATGATGAGAATGGTGGATGTGTCGGATTTTTTATCCCGACAGAGGTCTAGAAGTACTACAAATTTAGGGACCTGGAGGAGCAGTTGAACACATACTTCATGGTGAAGTTCTATGAATTCCATGACACTAGCCGATTAACGACCTCCTGGTGGAAGGAAGACAAGAAATTTACAAACCAGAGCAACGGCTGGTACGGGACAATGAATCTGAGGAAGCCATATATCTACTTAATGGCTCTAATCTGTCGATTATACGGAGAAAAATACTACGCCAAGTTATCAGAGGCATGGATGCCCCTGACATACACTGTGGCTATTTCGGGGAGTAGCTTCAACTGGGGAGAAATTATCTCAAAGCAATTGAGCACTAGTATACTGCAGGCTTAGTCACCAAAGGAGGGAGAAGCACCCACTTTTCACATGGCCTCATATCTGCTAGATGTAATCTACGCAAGGGATGTCTTTTCCGGTATGAATTTGAGCGGTCACATTGCATGGCTTCTTGTACATGTCTACTTCAACATTCTATGGGAAAACATGTACAAGAAGTATTATGCTATTATTTGCGATGAATTCACCGCTCAAATTTATTTCATTATATTTAAAAAGGAATGCCTAAGGCTGTATGTAGCATCCAAGAAAATGATTTCGAAAGTAGGCCACTGGTACCTAGATGAGACCACAACCTATATCAGGGTGTTCGGGGCCACTGGAGCACCACATTTTCTCCCCGCTCACATCCCAGACCAGCTCGTTGTAGGATAAATCTGTTACCAAACTATCCTGCAGGGCTATAACGCCACTTTGTTTAAGGACAAGAAATGAGCATTCATACCCTACAGTTTCCATGTAAGGTTTTATATAGTGAAGGACACTGCTCAAGATAAACAAGAAGGTTTGAGTCAACTGGAATACAGGATCCCGACATGTCGGTTTCGAAAGCATGACCCTAAAGGCCTAGTTCTCCAACACGCTTCACAAGTCTCTTCCTGTTGGCCATACACACATGACAAGTTTGAAGATGATTTTTTACAGAATGTGCTCAGGATTGTGAGGAGGTATTATAGAGAAAATCTAACCTAAACATGACTAGGTTCAAAGCTATGAGTATGGATGAACAGGTCGAAACAATAGAACAGTCGACTCAAGAAGATCTCGGGGTTAGAGAAGAAATCAGAGCAGTAGAAACCACACAGGCACAAAGGAGGGGGTTGTTGTTACTAGAAGGATCCCAAAGAATCATCGACCCGCTAGAGAACGATCTTCAACTAGTGGAAATGACGAGGATCACCTCAGTCGACCCAATTGCAATCAAAGAAGAGCTAAATGGCTCAGAGTCAATACAACTGGAGGAAACCACCCGTTTGGAAAACCCCAGAGTTCCATCATGATCTGAAAATAGAAGGCTGACTTGTTATGCTATGCAAGCACCCCTACTTCATTAAAATAAACTTTACAGGACCTTGCTTCATGTGTATAAAAATGCAATATAAACTTATGT
>JZKD02S1914105.1:56851-73474 GCA_000966675.3 Picea glauca
CTAGGTATCCGAGAAAATTGGGGCAGGCACGTATCGGTTGAAAAATCTGAGGGGGGAACCCGATGCCCTCCTGGTGAATGGCCAAGCCCTAAAACAATATTTCTGTTAAAAAAAATGTGTGTGTGTCTCTTAACGTTATATTCTGATTAGGCTAAATGTGTAGGTTTAGGGTAGACTGCTTGTAGCGTACTTTTTATTCCCGTCTTTTCTTTTGTTTGCTTTTTTCTTATAGTAAACTTGTTTTTCATAAAACATCGGTTGACCCAAATAAATATGGTGTAACTAACTCTGCTCATGACTCATGCGTACGTGCAACATAAGAAACACTTGGCAATTACAAATTTCTTCAAAGAGATCTATATCTTGTCTTTGCAAAACAAACGACCTTAGTAAGTGATGAAGTGTCTTCCTGGTGGTCTGGTAGAGACCAAAGGGAAAGATGGAAAGTTGTAAAGGACCACATGTACCTCTAGACAGAGCGAGGAAGTATTTCACATTAACCATTTCATCTTGCAGAGAACAGACGTCCTCCTCTCCCACTCGCTCAGGGAATTTCTGCCGGAAACAAATCAATTATATTAAATGAGTGCAAAGTAGGAGAGGGTATGCAGATAACTCCGCCGAGGCTATGGACGCTCGCTGGTAGCGGAGCAACACCGTAGAGAGTGAATAATGATAGCTAAAAGGGCCTCGATCCAGTGAATGCCTTGCCCGACTCTTGTCAAAAAGGAGGCGTGCATCTCGGTTGAGAGGAACAAAGGTGGGATAAGGTTTAAACTCCATAGGTGAACCTCGATTCATGAACCCCATAATTTGTACATGCAAGGATAGGAAATACTTTGTTAAAAGCGAAGCCAATTAGTTTCTCAACCTACTTCTGCATGAGCTAACCCCGAAGGAAGGAACAAAGATTCAACTTTCACACAGAGAATTTCTATTTGTTGAGCGCTCAACACACCCTAAAAGCTTTTATGAAATTTTGTCTCTTTTGGGTACCACTTGTTTTCTTTTGTTTTTCTTTCTGAATTTAGTCCACTGTGGAGGGATTGCTAATTTTGTTTTCATGTATCTTCATCGATCAAATTGGATTTGTTTGAACCTGTCAATGTGAAACCTTTGTGTATAAAAAGAACTTGGCATTTTAACTAAGAATCTACAGCTAAAATTGTGACCCGCGCACTTATGTTCGGCGTCGGCAAAATACGAGCAAGTAAAATGACCACATATTAACAATAATCATTGATTGCAGATGTATAATTGACATCGGTAAAAAGCGGATTAGATTTGTGCTAGTTGTTTGCAAAGAAGATTCAAGAGGTTACCGATTTCCCATCGACGTCAATGAAATACGAGAGGATTAAATTTGACATGGGCCATGATGAACCCCTGATAGCCAATCACTGATGAATTTGTTCGGGGTCGATGAATTCTCAAAGATTTAAATCATGGAAAATTTTTGCGTTGACATATCACATTTTCGACATCGACAATTTTTGAAGGGGGTAATCCGAGAACACTTGTTTAAACTTATCGCCGATCCCCGATGCATTTTTGACATCAGCGGGGTAGAACCTATTGTTAAAACTCTTAGCTAATGAAAGTCCATGATTCCGAATAACACGATTAAACAAAGACTCCAATTTCAAGTGCCACGTGTCTTTGCCGTGTAGGAATTTCATACAACCTAGTTTCATCCCGAGTCACCTTAGGTTTCCCCGTGTCCTAGTCACTCTTCCAAGTCAACATTTCCACATCAACGTTGTACGACAAGATGGGTTGGCGTCGAAGTTTTGTCGAGATATATCAACGATCATTGTCTAAAGAAAATCCATGACTCTTGATTCACTTGTTAATTTAGTGGAATGATGGGACATTTTCAGCACACAATAAGATCAGATTCTGCCATTTAATATGCTAGTTAATGTTTTTCTCCTCATGTGTTGCTCTCCCATGTGTCAATTGAACAATGGGAATTTGAAATTGTCGATGAACCACATTATAGCCCACGCCTGCGCCACCAACCTACAACTGCATTTAATCTTGAACATAATGAATATCTGGCGGCAAATTTTGTAGAATCGCACTCATACCCCGAATTCAATAACTGATGCAACAAGGTAAGTATTATCTCTATTTAAATCACTAAGACAAATTCAAATGCCTCCATTCTGCACAAAAGTTTCCCATTTCCAGAGCAGCCGAAGAAGCGAAGAGAGTGTCTCAAGAGTTGTGTTTGATTCTCAGACTTTCAAAAAACTAGGTTAAGCTAGCGTGAAGCAGATATATGTGTTAATTTTTATCATTTTGGCGGTCATAGTTTTGAGGTATCAACATCCTATCTGCAACACGATGTCTAACGTTGTTCTATCTGTAGGGAAAATGCCTCCAAGGAAGCCAATGACGAGACCCTCGCTGAGGGCACCGAAATTAAAAGAAGCAAAGATTGGTGAAGGATGTTCTCCCGGCACAACAAGGCAGTTGGAGTTTGCTCCCATAGTGGAGTCGGTCATTAATACATCGACTAAGAAAGAATTCACTCAGCCCCCTGCTTTCGACGATACAAAATCTGAGCTGGCACATCACAAAGCTACATGTACATGTCTACTTCAACATCCTATGGGAAAACAAGTATAAGAAGTCTTATGCTCTTATTTGTGATGAATTCATCTCTCGGATTTTTTTCATTATATTTAAAAAGGAATGCCCAAGGTTGTTTGTAGAAGCCAAAAAAATGATTTCGAAAGTAGGCCACTGGTACCTATATGAGACCACAACCTATATCAGGGTGTTCGGGGCCACCGGAGCACCACATTTGCTCCCCACTCACGTCCCAGACCGAATCGTTGTAGGATAAATTTGTTACCAGACTATCATGTAGGGTTGTAACACCACTTTGGTTAAGGACAAGAAACGAGCATTCATACCCCATGGTTTTCATGTAGGGTTTTATATAGTGAAGGACACTGCTCAAGCTAAACAAGAGTGTTTGATTCAGTTGGAATACATGTTCCCGACATGACGGTTTCGCAAGCATGACCCTAAAGGCCTATTTCTCCAAAATGCTTCACAAGTCTCTTCCTGCTGGCCATACATGCATGACAAGTTTGAAGATGATATCTTTACAGAATGTGCTCAGGACTAGGAGGAGGTATTACAAAGAAAATCTAACCCGAACATGACTAGGTTCAAATCTATGAGTATGGATGAGCATGTCAAAAAAATAGAACAATCGGCTCAAGAAGCTCTTGGGCTTAAAGAAGAAATCAGAGTAGCAAAAACCACAAAGGCACAAAGGATGGGGTTGTTGTTACTAGAATGAGCCCAAAGAATAATCGACCAACTAGAGAACGATCCTCAACTAGTAGAAATGATGAAGATCACCCCGGTCGACCCAATCACAATAAGAGAAGACCTAAATGGATAAGATTCAATACAACTAGAGGAAACCACCGGTCTGGAAAACCCTTGAGTTCCATCACCACAGGATAGATCATCGGTGACCATTCCAACCAAGTATTAGAGTCCAAGAACACCAGGTGAAATGGGTATGCCAAATCCCCTGTTTGATCTAATAACCATCTATGATGATGAAGAGAGTTCAGAGGTCTCACTTGTAACTCCGATACCAATTAGAGAGGAGAAAGAACCCCAGGGAACATCTGCTCCAAGTCCCGATGCATCAATACCAAACCCTCCGCAGGGCGACCATGAGGCCGAAAGTGTCTTAGACACTAAGTTTCTTGACATATCGGGGACCCTGAAAGACAACTCCAGGGATGAGCTAGGTTCAGGTGGACAAAAAGAGGAAGTGCAACAGCCAGAGATTGACACCTTGACATCCGATCACCAAGTAAGTACTGAACCTATCATTGACTCTTCAATTTTGGCCGATACCTCACCAGTCGATGAACACCAGATGAAGGTCGAGCCATCAAAACATATGGAAGAAGTACAAGAACCGATCCTAGAAAAAATACATACAGCAAGAAGCTTGGGAAACACTCTGACCTGGGGAGAACAACAAATCCCCGAGTCCATTGATGAGGTTGTCAATATATAAACGATCACTTACGATAGGAAGAGGAAAGCTATCATGAGGAGAGCCACCAAGAAAAGAAGACTCACGCTGGATAGCTCGATTCTTATCACCACGGAGGAGAAGCTTCTCAACACATAACACGCAAATAAATATGAGCTCATTGGTGTAGGGATGGCTATCATTGATGCCACGTTGGATCAAGAAAAACAAGATGAAAAGGAATTGGCCGCTGCACTGAAGGAACTAGACCATCTGCGCCATTTGTAAAAATATTACTAAGACTCAACGTAGGCCACAGTGTTTCTGAAGAATGAGTTCCATGATGCATATGTAAAGTTCACAAGTGAAAGACATCTTTTCACTGCATGTGTAGCGGATTATCAAGAAGATACCCTTATGGCACTGACAACCTGTAAGGACGTGGAGTGATGGTATGAAAAGGCATACCAAGCTGTAGAATGAATTGAATACATCAACGTAGTGCAGAAGGGTCAAGACGTAGAGGAGCATGGTATTCGAGTGCTAATGGATAGCAATGTCGCCTGGATTAGGAAAGCAACCAAATACTGGGTAAGTATGGCCCAGGAACCTTAGTGAGAAATACAAAAGAGATGGGCCGAGTGAGAAAGAAGATGGAAAAAGATAAATCTTGAGATGAGAGACATTGGCCTCCTAGAGTTCGGCTCACTTGAAGACTTTGTTGATTTGCATGACATAATCAAACGACATGCAGAACAAGACTTAGCATGGGGAGTGGAGATTGAACAGGTGGCAAGCATGACATTGGGTCAAATACAAAATTTTATGGAACATCTGATCAAGGATCATGCAGTTCTGCAGCGGTTAAGTGCCAAAGTCACCTAATATAGAGAACATGCAGTGGAAGTGAAGGAAACGCTTGCAGCTCTGATGGATCAACACCGATTTCCGTATGCTAACACATGCGAGGATCTATTCGTCAAGTGGTCAGAATATGAGAAGAGTCATACACTCAAGTAAAACCATGAGATGATTTCTAGAGGACAAAGAGATCAAGTGCCATGTGGCAATATTTTGTTTTACTTAATACAAACTTGTAGCAACTATTTTTAGTTAGCGATTCTTTATAAATAGGGGGATTGACCTTTTAGAGGTGGTTGATGGTTTTGGGAAAAGACCCTCTTTTTTGAGAATTGTAAAGAACTATTTTTGAACAACCTTAATTGAGAAGTTTTGTTTAGAACCAGAGACAAAATTTTGTTTTTCATCAAAGGTGTTATGTGATTGGATTGAGGAGGAATTACTTCCAACTTTTATTTCAGTAATTTATGCGGTAGCGAGTAAGAGTTTATGAATCTATTGATAAGCTATATGTTTCAATATTTTAGCAGTTCTTTTGTTCTTAATGATGAAAAGAAAATCGTTGTGTTATTGTGTGATTGATGGTAGAGCTAAGGAAACTATTTTTTTTGCACTCATCTTATTGCATGCGTATTTTCTTTCAATAATTGTATCTCAGTCACTGTTGAAATACCAACAATGTATTGTATTGTTACTAGACTTGTAGTAGGTGTGAATATCTTTGTCTGCATGCTTGAGCACAAGGGTTATCCCAGGCTCAACCTTCTTCAGTAGTTAAGAATCCCCTCTATCAGTTGGTTTATACCAACACACCTCATTTTATCAGACTCATCTAATAAAAGAAAAGACAAAAAAAGAACGTTTAATTTGAAGGAGAAACTTTCATAAGAAATATATCATGTCAATCACTAAGTAAAGCCCATCTATATATTATCTAGATCGAAAGATATGGAGAACCATTCCACCATCAAATGTTGGAGAGTCTAATTGGGACTCTAAAGCGGGTTTGGTTCCTACTGTTGAGTTAAAGGGATCTCAGACCCCTCAACACATTGGTGCATAATTTGTGTTAATAAAATTTTGAAAGGGAAATATTTGTATGTTTGAGTTGATTTTTTTGGCATTGATTTTGAGCATCGAGAAATGATTTCAAATGGTAGAAAATGTAGATATATTGGTAAGCCGATATGGTTGGAAATGATAGATCAAGGCTCCATTCTAAGTGTTTTTGTTGAAATTGCGATGGGTTTATGAGCATGTTGAGAGCGAATGGGGAATGACACAATACATTGTAGGATGTAGAGAGGCATCCAACTCCCCGTGGTACTTCTAGGAAAAGTAGATGACCTAAAAAATTCTCGATTTATATGGCATTGATGAGTCACATCATTGATTCCGAACCTTCCAATTATGAGGAGGCAACATGCCAACAAGTTTGGAGAGATGCCATGATGGAGGAATATCAATCCATCATAAAGAATTATGTGTGGGAGATTGTACCAAGACCTGAGGGGAAGTCAATGGTAAATTCCATGTGGATCTACAAGATCAAGCATGTAACATACAACATCATTGAAAAGTACAAAGCGAGGTTCATGGCAAGAGGGTTCTCCCAGAAAGAGGGGGTGGACAATGAGGAGATGTTTGCTTCAGTTGCCAGGTGCACTTCCACCAGGACCATTATTTCCATTGCAACAATCATGGATTGGAGATTACACCAGATGGATGTAAAGACTACATTCCTTAATGGTGTGATTGAGGAGGAAGTGTACATAAAAACAACCTTAGGGATTTGGGGTACATGGGAGGGAGTCTCATATTTGCAGGATGAAAAAGGCCTTGTACGGACTCAAGTAGGCACCTAGGGCATGGTACTCCGGGATTAATGGATACTTGATGATATTGGGCTTCACCAAGAGTGAACCATATCCCATCCTTTACTACAAGGTTGTGGATGGTGATCCTTTGATCTTAGTGTTATATGGTGATGACTTTTTCCTTATGGGAGTAGACCGACTCATCGATCAATGCAAGAGGGATTTGGCCTCTGAGTTCAATATGAAGGATATTGGCTTGATGCATTATTTATTGGGATTGGAGGTGTGGCAGAAACTAGGTGAGATATTCCCTGAACAAGGGAAGTACACAGTTGAGATCTTGAACATATTTGGTATGATCGGCTACAATTCTATGGCTACACCTATGATGACAAATCTGAAGAAGCTGAGTGATTCTGCTTCAGATTCAGATCTGGTGGATCCTTATGTACAGGCAGCTGATTGGATCCTTGATGTACCTGGTTAACAACATGCTATATATTTTCTTTGCAGTGATCACCCTGAGCCAGTTCATGGTTGAACCGAGGCACTTCCAATGGGTTGCAAAAAAGCATGTGTTGAGGTACCTGCCTGGTACAATTGGATATGGTCTGAGATATGAATCAGGTAGTGAAGTGAGACATATTGATTTTGACTAGGCAAGGTACCTGCGTGGTACAATTGGATACGGTCTGAGATATGAATCAGGTAGTGAAGTGAGACATATTGATTTTGACTAGGCAAGGAGTGTAGTGGATAGAAAGAGCACCTCAGGGTGTTTCTCCAACTTAGGATCAACTATGATATCCTTCTTTACCAGAAAATAGACTTATGTAGCATTCAATACAACTAAAGCGGAGTATATCGCAACCAATGTCGCAAGTCGCGGAGCAGTATGGCTTCAAAAACTTCTTGCAGGACTATTTGATCAAGAGCTAGAGACGACCTGATTACACTATGATAATCAAAGTTGTGTCAAGATTTCAAAAAATCCAATATTTCATGACAGGTTGAAGCACATTTAGATCAAATATCACTTCATCCAAGACATGGTACAAAAGGGAGTAGTAAAGCTCCATTACATATCCACAGATGAGAAAATTGCGGACACTCTCACCAAGCCTCTGTCTAAGACAAAGTTTGTATACTTTAGATACAAGCTTGGAATTATGTAGAATGTCTCCCTCACTGAGAGGGAGTGTTGATGTTTCTCCAGTTAGCAACATCAGGAAGACATTCTCCCAGATTGGTCATGCTGATTTGACCAAGGGAAATGACTCATTCACTCACAGAGCTTTGCTAGTAGTGAATGGCGCAAATGTAGTCTTTCCCCTGACAAGGAGTAGATAGACTCGAAGTGTTCTCACATTGCCTACTCCATGATGGAGTGATCTATATTAATTAGATGTGCATGCGAGGAAATGATCATCAACATAAATATAATATATAAATAATATATTTATAATATAATGTATAATGTATAAATATAAATAATCAATCATTAATAATAAATTAATTAATGAAAAGACAATAATGGAAAAGACATGTCCATTAATGAAAGGGCACTCCGCCCAATTATATATATTGGGGCTCTCAATTGTAATATATCATCTTATACAATATTTACTTACAACAATCTCTCATCAAGTTTGCTAAGTCTTGTTGAGATTTTCAGTGTGTAATTATTCTATGATAACAATAGAATTTAAATCAGAAGGTAATAATTATTAGATCTGAATGTTGTAAAAATTCAACATTGGGGCCTCTTAAAGATAACATATTTGTGTCAAATACCATGGATATAATGCTATTGTAGATTCTGGCATAATGCAAATCTGTATCGAATATTGTGGATATAATATTATAGTATATTATGAATGTTATTATAAAGCTTGTCTAAAGTTTTGTATACCTAATTTGATTCCATAATGTTAGATCTTTTGGCATATGCACTTATTTCTTGAAACCACAATTCTTTGTTTTTAACTATATAAATTTTTCCTAAGAGTGATATGTCTTGAACGTTCAATCATTATTGTGATTGTATTTGGACTAGTTTCATGATGTAAATAGGCAAACATAAAACAAATAAAATCACAATAACATAACTTTAAGATGGGTTCACAAGCAAATTTTTCCAATACATGTTATTTTATAAAGCCATAATTATTAATTAACTTCTCTTACTATGTTGGATAGAAAAAATCTAAAATCATTTATATTTTTTTATTATTTTTTAATGTAACATTATGTACTAACATACATAACAAATCTCCTCCATACTCATTGTAGAGCACCTCTCAAAGAAATTATTTCTTTTAATACATCTTTAATATTAAATATGAACACATATAGAACATTTTCTAAAATTCTTAACTAAATTGATAATCAAGTATATGAATAATTTCTAAATGTTGGTTTTAACATTAAATGATGAATATTCTTTAAAAAAATGATTTAAAAACATGTTTATATATATTAAATGAATGAATATAATTTTACATTCATGTAATATTTTTTTTAACTTTATTATATATATTCAAACATTTTCTAAGTTTCTTAACTAAATTGGCGATCAAGTACATGAATAATTTCTAAATGTTTAAAGATGAATAATTTCTAAATGTTTAAAGATGAATAATTTCTAAATGTTTAAAGATGAATAATTTCTAAATGTTGTTTTTAAACTTGAATGAGGAATATTCTTTAAAAACAAATGATTTAAAAACATATTTTATGTATTAAATGGATGAATATAATTTAGATTAAGATTTTTTTTACTTTATTATATATATTCAATCTATATAATAATATATTTTTTCACTTTATCATTTTAATATAAATATTTTAAACTTATGATTATTATTCATATCCATAATAATTATATATTTTATAATTATAATTACATTTCATTATTATTATTTTTTTTTTAATTTTTAAATTTCGTAGCAATGTTACTCTTAGCTTACCTAAATCTATATGATATAATACTTTTATCATATGTGTCGAATCTATATACTTTTATGATACTTTTATGATAATATATATATTTTTACTTTATTGTATATATCGAATCTATATGATAATATATTTTTTCACTTTATCATTTTAATATAAATATTTTAAACTTATGATTGTTATTCATATCCATAATAATTATATATTTTATAATTATAATTACATCTCATTATTTTATTTATGTTTTTTTTTTTTAATTTCCTAACGATGTTACTCTTAGCTTACCTAAATCTATATGATATAATACTTTTATCACATGTGTCGAATCTATATACTTTTATGATAATATATATATTTTTACTTTATTGTATATATCGAATCTATACGATAATATACTTTTTCACTTTATGACTTTAATATTATTGTACTATAATTTATGGAATCATTTTTTTCAACTTGTGATTGTTATCTATATCTATGATAATTATATATCTTATGATTATAATTATATGTCATTATTTTATTTACATTTATCTTTTTTTAAATTTCCTTGTGTTGAGATTCTCAATTTACCCTAGAGCCTTAGATTTGGTGACTACTTAATTTTTTTTAGTCTCATAAATCACATTTGATTTCCATTATTGCTTATGATTTGATGCGGTGCTTTCAAATTATTTCAATTTCTTTTATTGGGTTGCATAACTCTATTGCTTGAGTGTGTTCAAATAATAATGGTTTTATCTAATTAACTAGTGGCATGCGATGGTTTTGATTGTTGATTTCTAAGGTTATGCTCTTGGTCCAAACTGTTATGATTTCTTATGTCAAGTGCATTTGTGAATTGACCTAATGTTTTGTTGATGGTTCAATCTTGTTTAAAATTTAATGGGCTAGTGAATGCTTCAATGATTAATCTTATCCTTCCTTGTTCCTCTAGGTGCACATTATGGGGTTTTATTAGTTTGATGTGTTTAAGGCTGAAGATTATGTGTACCATGTATTTGAGCACTACAAATAAAAATACTAAGGAAATGACAAGTGACATAATTTCACGATGTAACATCATGGTTACACAAGCAACCATGGTTTTCTCTAGATGATATATGTTACTATGATTCGATCACTTTTGCAATGATTCATTATTTGAAATGATTCAACTATAAAAATGTTCTTTAAAAAATTTCCTGTCAATGAGCTTTTTTCCACTTCACGTTTTAAAAAAGAACATTAAAGGATTAATAAGACATGTCATCTAACCAAGCATTGAAAGATCTCAGTGTCCTTTACACCCCTTTGTAGATAAAATGCAATTTTAAACTTATGTGTGGGAGTTACATGTTTACAAAGCTAAAAGAACCACATGTACTTTTTTTTTAATTACAAGGAATTGTTTTAACTAATGAATTTCTCATCGAATTTCATGGCAATTGGCTTTGTTTGAAACTTGTTGATAATGACCAACACCCTGCAAATAGTAGAAGACTTTTAGTGTACACAAGTCCTCTTTTTAGCATGTTTTAGTCGAGGGATAGTGAAGAAGTTTATGAAGTTTTGAGAGTAAGTGAGACATGCTAAAAGTTCACCAAGATGAGTTACATCATTTTCCTCCTCCGAGACATCTATGTGTTAATATACATGTAGTCATTCTTTTAACATGTTGTGGTCGATGAATAAAGAAGTTTATAAAATTTTAAAAGTAAGTAAAACATTCTAAAAATTTACTAAGATGTCTTTACAATGTTTTTCTCCTCCAAAACATCTATGCATTTGTGGAGTATAGTTGGTTTCCTCTCCAAGACATTAGATGCTTGGTGAGTATAATCGAGTGTTTTGGCATTTCCTTTTGATTTCCTCTCTCCTCTCACACAGAAACATGTCGTTGCACTTTCACCTAGATGTATCAGTACATTTTCAAATATGTTCATATCTACACTTTCACATAGATACATTGCTCCACTTTTCAAAGTCAAGTATATGATTACACTTTAAGAGGATGCATTTCAAGGTTGGCCCAAAACCAATCAAATTTTTAGATAAACTATTGTTTCTTTTGGCATTTCCTCTCACGTAGAAGACCATTGTTGCAGGCTCATAGAAAACCCATCATTGCACATGTTTGACAAACAAGATGCTACACTTCTCAAAAATGAGGAATTTGAAACTTTTCCTTTCTCCTAGGGGGTTGCGCATTGATTTGTGGAGCCAAGAAAGGGAAACGACAATCCCTTGCCCATATCTATCATTTTTCCTGCCCCATTTAACACAACCAATATATGAATATGATGTATGCAACGAGTTGGGCAATTTGAGATAAGTTTTTTAATATGTTTTTTTTGGAGATCTAATGCATCACATCCTTCGAGTTATGAGTATTTATACTCTTTTAGTAAGGGAAAATTATCTTATCTTACCATATGCAGGTAAGTGATCATCATCTCCAAGAAACTACTAAGATAGCTATGGTGATATCTTTAGCAAAAGAAAATATGGGTTAAAACTGCTCACGATTAGACAATATTAATTTTTTTCTTTTGGCAAATTCAAAGGAATACAATCACACACATTTCTCCTTATTAGTTGGTGCTTGTAAGAATTTCTACCTTAAGTTGGAAAATCATCTTGCCAAGGGAGCAAGATATTATGCATTTCTTTATTCCATAGCCTTCGAGGCCCTTTGAGAAAATCGATTAGTGAATTGGCATGCATGAACATTGATTGTTGTCTGAATAATTTATTTTAAAGCTTAATATCATGATGGGGAAAGTGACTGGATCATTAAATCTTGCAGGCAATATGATCAATGGAACAACTCGTCACAACATATCTTCTAATATTATGAAATCTTAGACTATGCATACTAATTTTTCTTAGATCCCAAATTCACTAATTACTAGCTTTGCTTGACTTTATGAAAATAACTAAATACAAAAATGAAAGAACATGCAAAAATATACACACCATCCACATAATTGAACACATGATGTATCCCGGGAAGCTCAATACAAGAGAAAACCCAACTAGAAGGTGAGACCTATGCTCTACTCTCTTTTCTTCAGTTATGGAAAACAAGTACAAAGAAAGAGACACTCACTATGGAGTTGCCTTTGACACTATGACCTGAACGACATCTACAAAATCTCCCACTTCCTTTGTTATGCTCTCAAAATACCACTCCTTGGATGGTCTTCTTAACTATGGAACAAGTACAATACAAAAGAATGTAAAACTTTCTCCTCCTAGCAGCTTGGTATTTAACATAGCCCAATAACCGTCTAGGGTTAGGGTTTTAACTTACTCAACCCTCAATTAGTGATTAGGTTTGGAACTTTTAGAATCTTCTTGAAAGTCCATGTGTGGCTAGCCCCATATGTGTGTGTAACGGGGGTTGACGTGACATCCACTTATACCATGGTGGTCAATAAGGTAGGTCAACCTGTGAGAGGCATACATTTTGAATATGAGCTCTGATTGAGGTGTTTTATGCACTGTTGGAAAGGTCCTGAAGTGTAGAACACCACCGAGGGTGTGTATGAAAGTTTCAAATATTGTAACCCCAAAAATCATCGTTTAATGCCTCAAAAATGGCTCTAGAAGGTTCCAGACCCCAATTTTCCAAACTGGGACTTGCCACTAAAATGACCCTGCAAGCTGATTCCTCCAATTTTTTCCACCCAAAAAGTACCAAGATAGATGAAAAATTGTATGATGATCCAATATGAATCATACCTCCCCATTTGGGGAGGCTTTTGGTCCCCAAAAGTTCTACTCAATGAGGTGAGGAAAATTTTCCTCTACCTTCTCCCTGGAGTACCATTTTGTTTTGCCTCAAAAGTTGTCCTTTCAACCTAATCTGCCAAAGGCCAAGCTGCTCCTATCTTGTAGTTCTGGAATTCATTTGAAAAACTATTTCTTTTTCCAACTCTGCTTGAGCATTTGGTGCTAAGTCCTCTATGGTAGGTAGGACCTGCTCCACCTCTTGATCTAACGAAGGCTCATAGAGTTTCAAATTCTCCACATTCACTACTGAGTAAATGTGCATGTACGAGGGTAGACTGAGTTTATAGGCGTTATCTCCCACTTTCTCTAATACCTCAAAAGGACCATACCGCAAAACCTTGATCTTCTTAACAAGACCTTGTAGTCTTTCCTTGTTTAATTGTAACCAAACTTTGTCTCCCACTTTAAATGACTTCTCGGTTTTTTGTTGATCATGTACGTCCTTATACTTTTCCCGTGACTTTTTCAACGTCTATTGTACTTGCAAATGGATCTGTCTAATATTTTCAGCACATTTCTCTACTTTCAATGCTTCTCCCTTGGTGTCTTCCCTCGGTCCTCCTTGTTGCCCATAAACAACATCAAAGGGTGAAGGTGGCAAATATCCAAAGAAAGTTTCAAAAGGGGACTTACTAATAAAAGTATGGACTGCTCTATTATAAGAGTGTTGAATGTAGATCAAATTTTCATCCCATGTCTTTGGATGCTTTTGATTGTAACCCCTGAAAAGTTGTACCAATGTCCTATTGAATTATTCTATCCTCCCATCTATCTGTGGATGGAAGGTTGTAGATCTCTTCAACTTCATGTGCATCTTCTTTCAAAGTGAAGTAACAAAGGCACTGAGAAATCTGGTATCCATGTCTCAGATGACGCTCCTTGATATCCCAAAGTGCACCCAGACCCGTTCAAAGAACATGTTTGTTGCTTCTTGTCCTTTGATGGAATTTTTATAAGGCATAAGAATGCACATCTTACTGAACATATCAACCACCACAAAAAGATAGTTGTGTCCCTTTCCAGTTGTTGGTAAATCTCTCACAAAATCCATGGAAATGCTTACCTAAGGTCAAGTGGGTACAAGTAAGGGATGGTATAGACCTTTCTTTCTATTACTGGGCTTGTCGGTACAACATAATACACATCCTCTATTATACTGTGGTACATCTTCTTGTATTTTGGGCCAGTACACATACCTTTGTAAGTTAACAACTGTCTTCCCAACACCAAAATGTCCCCCAACCTTGGAGGTGTGAGCTTCTTTGATAAGTTGCAATCTTTCACTTTTAGGAACACATATCTTGTAGAGCAACCCATTTTGGAGATGATAGTCAGCCTTGTCGTCACCTTCTTCTACATGAATTTTGGCCCTACAGTTGTTGAAACACCTCTTTGAAGTCTTCATCTTCTGTGTGTGCCTCTGTGTATGCATCATGGGTAAAATGATTCATGTGCATAAGAGTTCCCAAATTTGTAATATTGGTTGTGGATGGCCTTGAAAGAATGGCCACCAACTTATTAGTGATGCCTTTCTTATACTAGGTGAAATTGACGCAAAAATCACATCCACTTGTTAAAGCTTACTCTGAGCCTGCAAATACTCTAGTGGCTGGTGATCTATGTGGATAATGGTTTCCTTGCCCATCAAATGGTGCTTCTACTTCTTAACATATTGAAATAGGGTATATAGTTTCTTATCATATGTAGGGTAGTTCAAAACTCCCCCATGAAACATCTTGGAATGATAACATACTAGCTTACCTCCTTGCATCAAAATTGATCCCATAGCATACCCACTTGCTTCTGTCTCCACTTCAAAGGGATTCTATAAGTTAGAAAATGTAAGACTAGTGCTTGATTGATCTTTCGTTTTAGCTCATTGAAATCTTTTTACTGATTCTTTTCCCACTGGAAATTCTTACCACTTGTTGTTATGGTGTGGAGTGGTGTAGATACCGTTGAAAATGATGCTATGAATTTTCGTAGGTACTATGTTTCCTAAAAAAAACTCCTAACTTTAGTGACATTAGTAGGGAATGGCCATTGATGGCCTCCATCTTTGTGGGATCTATCTCAAGCTCCCCTCCACCGATCACATAACCCAAGTACACCGGTGACTGCTGAGCAAACTCACATTTCTTGAGGTTAGGCAATAATTGGTGCTTTTTCATAGTCTCTAACACCTGCATGAGATGTGGGATGTGATCCTCCCAGGTAAAGCTATAAACCAATATATAATCCAAATGCACTACAACAAATGAATCTAAATATGGATGCAATACATCATTCACCCGTCTCATAAATGTAGTTGATGCATTACATAAACCAAATGGCTTGACCAACCATTTATATAAGCCTTGCCTTGTCTTGAAGGTAGTCTTCCAAATGTTTTCTTCTTTGACACATAAATGATGATATTCCAATTTTATGTAAGTAAAATCATGACATAATCACTTCTAATGCTTTATTCAAAACTTTAAACTAACAAGATAGTATTCAGAATATTATAGTAACTTTAAAATTCCAGACTTTCACATATCTTCACGTGATTTTAAACTTTTTTAAACATTAAAAATAAATATTTTAATAGAAATAATTCGTCTTGTAAGTTGAATTTACTTTATAACAAGGGCAGCAAGGCTGCTTGTACTGCCTCCTAGGAATTTGTGCCGGAGGCAGTATGAGCAATTTTAGTCAAAGTAAAGGCTGCTTACTATACCCCACAGCCTGAGTACTACACTCCACAGCTGGAAACCTTGAAATAAGTAAAGGCTGCAATAACACTATAAAGTTGTCAACCAATGAAATGTAAGAAAATTCAGTTTTTTTACACATTAAAAAATAATATTTTAAGTTTCTTATGTTATACATTAAGTTCTTTACAAAAATTTTAAAGTCAAACCAAATTAATAGAGCAATCAAAACTAATTCATTGCTATGTATACTGCACGAGGTACAATAGTGGA
The DNA here is from genome assembly GCA_000966675.3 of Picea glauca. Classification (NCBI taxonomy): domain Eukaryota; kingdom Viridiplantae; phylum Streptophyta; class Pinopsida; order Pinales; family Pinaceae; genus Picea; species Picea glauca. Next base: position 73,249 of record JZKD02S1914105.1, read on the forward strand.
CTCTAAACGCGTGTGGAACCCACTAATGAAATATACATATAATATATTAATATTTCTTTTTCGTTCTTATGTATGTAGGATTAAAAATTAAAATTATTATTATAACAACATATGTTTTAGTGGGTTCTATTTCATAGTAATATTTATATTATAGTTTTAGTATTCAAATTATGAATCACATAATCATTATACTAACAAATTTAAGTTATTATATTTTTAGTTACCA
>JZKD02S1914116.1:22873-39855 GCA_000966675.3 Picea glauca
AACCTCCCTTCCCCCCAGTTTGAATGACTAGTATTCACTGCAATTCAATGGAGGTGTGTTGGGCACCTCGAGGAAATTTAAGAGAGCCATGTGTGAACCAGGTTGGTCATACCTGCACCAGGATTGCAGTCACATCGGCCCTAATGGCACCCACTCACGTCAATTCTTGAAGTTTTATGGAGAACAGGATGATGGACCATTCTTTCATTCCTCCCTGACACTTAGCTTTTCTGCTCCTTGGCCTTCTCTAGATCCTCCATAGCGTCTCTACTATGCATCCACCATTGCCTTCTCTAGTTCATCTCTCCCAAGCCTGCAACATGCCCAGGGAGCGAGGAAAATCCAAGTGAGGTTCATTGTATTATAATGCCTACACTAGATGTAATTCCTTCTCCCCGCCCAGCTCGCCCTCATCATAGCCAATCATCTCAGGAAAAACTATTCCCCCATTGATCTTCGTGGTGGCCCCTCCATGGAAGAAATTCCCCCTCCCATGAACTCTTCCCCCCCACTTAGCCACAGTCCTGAATTTGACCCTCTAAGAGCCTACTCTCCTGACCACTTCTTTGGCACTGGCTCTTGCATAGTGGAGGAAGAGATTCTCCCTTGCTGGCAGGAGACTCCCTTGAATGTTATGGCCTCGGTGGATGAATATGATATGGTGAATGCAGTGGATATAGCGGTCACAGGGAACGCAGATGAAGCAACGGATGCAACAGAAGAAATGGACGTCGAGATAATGGAGGAACCTCCTTCATCGAATCCACTTCGATTCTCATAGGAGCACATTCAACTCATCTTTGATTTGCGACAAAAATTGGATGAACATGCCCATATCCAGAACTTCTTGGGACAACGCTTGGACCTCCTGATGGAAGCGATGACAGTTGCTCCAACAAGCAAAATATGTCCAACCTATGGACAATTATTTGTCCCATCCTACAACGCTCAAGGATAGTTGAGTCCAAGCTAGCTCCTAGGTTTCATCGTTTCTTTTTTCTTTCGTCATTTCCGCAAATAATTACCATTATCTTTCATGCTTTGTAAGATAGTCGGTCATGGACACTGCATAGTAGAACACTTTGCTCTCTTTTTTCTGTTATAGTTTCAGTTACAGTTTCATACATGTTTTCAGTTACAGTTTCAAACACGTTTTATGGCCACCTGTCTTGGTTTCCCTGTTGTGGCGGGACAGGTGGCAGAATCATATTTTTTATATAGACACGCAATGATGTGAATATATTTTTTGTCTCTTTTATTTATATAAAAAAAACATTAAAAGAAAACACAAAAGAATTAAAAAATACTAATATGTTTCTTTCTTTACATATTTCAATGTACTTTTATTTTTATTTTAGTTTACTTATTTTTACTTTTGGTTAACTATTTACAGCTTACCAAGAAAATAAAATACAATTCTTCTTATATTTGTGTTTTAGAAACAATATTTAAAACAAAATTTTCATTTCACTTGTTAGGTTCATGTAAATATTAATGATTTTAGAGTTTCTCATTTTAACAATTTTCATACTGAATTTTTTAACTTTTGTTTTATATTTCATACAAAAGGAAACATAAAAATTACAAACGTTACATAATATATAAAAATTAAATAATTGCAAAAAATCATGCAATAAAAATTTCAATTATTTTAACTTTAGGGTTTTGTTAGTTTAACTTTCTCTTTAAGTTTTGAACTTACATTATTCACTAAATTTTTTTTAATTTAGCAGTTCATACAAAAAACACAAAATAAAAAATAATATTAAGGAAAAATACACAAAAATCAAATATCTTCAAAATACAAAGTTTGTCCATATTTATTTTTCTTTAACTATTTAATTTTGTTATTTATTTTACAACAATTTTAATATAATTTACTTCTCATGCACATAAATAAAAGTATAAAATTCATATAGTTGCAAAAACACATAAAATATAATATTTCCAAAATGACAAATAATGATTTTATGCTTAGATTTCTTGTTAGGGTCTAATGTATTTAAGTTTAGGCTATAAAACAGGGTGACCATTTTGGCCTCTTCTTGGTTTAGCCAACTAATAGGTTGAGATGTTGGTGTTGAGAACTATCTAGTCCCTCAACATCAACATATTTTGACAACCATACTGGGGAGGATCGTTCAATGGTTTTTCTCTGGTTTTGATTTAAATGCTTATATTTATTTTTGAGACAATTCATTTACTCACCTTACCTTATCATGAATAAACTTTATTATGATTTGATTACCAATTTTTCCATGGTTGGTTTTCCTCTTTTCGAACGTTTCCCATGGGATTCTTCTCACGATCATGTCAACTAGTTCATTTAATTTTGTCAATCTACTGGGGTACAAGATGTTTATACTTCTTTTGACATTTTCCCTCTTACTCTTCGTGGAAAAGAAATATATTGGTATAGGCTCATAAGTCCTAACCTTAATTTGGTGGGAAAGATGATTTTTACAAAATTCATTTATGACTTTCCTTCTCCACCTACCCCTCCTCAATGTGATTTTTGTGATGGTCTCCATGTGCATTCAACTTGTATATTTTTCATAGAATCCAATCAGGCTTATCATACAAATCCTTACCTCTTCTTGAATGGTCAAGAAGATAATTTTGAATCTCATGATATTTGATCAAGAAATTTATGGGTTTGTAATGAGTCTTTAACCTATGAAACTCCTCATGTCATCCTTGATCATGTAACCTTATATGATACCTTTCCTTTTGATCATACTTTTTTTCAAGAATCATTTTGAGAAAAATCATGTTTTATCTGATGAAACACTCTTAGAGGACAAATCTCATGAATACAATAATCTTGACTTACATAAAATATTTCCTGATATCATTATTCCTCATGAACATTCTGAAAAAAAAAGTGAGAAAGAAGATTTAGAGAATGATATAGTTTCATGTGATTTTTGTTTTGAGGACATGGTAGAAGATTTTTTAACACCTGTCAACTCGAAAATATTGTTCGGCCAAACGAATGTGTCAGTAAATAAATCCAATTCAAACATCTATGCTTTGATAACAAACATTATCTTCGAACCCCAACTCTTTGTTTTGATGATGATTTGACCAATCAAACCATTTCTCACATTCAAAATGCCACCTTTCTTGAAACTAATAGACAAATCCAACCTCAAGATCGTGGTGTATCTCAATTTTTTCATTCATATACATACAATGAAGAAGTTGACTATGAGAAGAAAGATGATGTTGACCTCTGTGATCCACTCTATGATAAAGTATTTTATGATGATGAATGGTCAAATCAAATTTATGAAGACTCTTTTGATTTTGTTGATACATAATATGAGTTTTCTTCTGAACATCATCATGAAGTTAATCAAGGTCTTGAAATGCATAATGCTTGTTCAAATCCATTGTTTCAATTATAATAATTCAATCATCTCGTCATTGATTCCCCTATTGATATGTGCACTCTTTATTTTGATAATGATGATGAGTTCTTGAGGGAATTCCTATGTTTTTGAATCATTTATATGAATCTTATTTACATTACGATGACTGTATTTCTGATAGGAAGATTCTAAAAGATGAAATTAATATGATTGATGAGTGCATTGACCATATCTTTGATATTCAAACCTTGAACCCCCAAACTGAAGTTCTTAATTCAATTGATACTTGCAGTGTAAAATGCAGGACTCATCTTGTTGGTTGGCACATTTTTAAGGACGACGATCATTTTTTTTGGGTCTTGATAAGTCCTTTCTCCTCACCATATGCATCTATTGGTTGGCATGTCAGTAAGTTTTTCTTGTGCAAAGTCTTCCAAGTCATGAAGTCTGGATGTAAAACAAATGATGCATACCTCTGCGCCAAGTATCATCCCACTTGAGTCCAATTTGATGCATCCCTTTTCTATGTATATAAATAAAAGAATATATAAAAATGTAAATAAATAAGATAAAAAAAAGGGGTAGATTAGGATTTGATTTGTTTCAATTTAATTTTGTTTATTTATTTATTTCTTTTTCTTTTTCTTTCAGTTTTAATGCTTTCTTTTATTTTTATTTTTATTTTTATTAGATGGCCATACTTGATGGAGAAATGGTTGATGATTTTAAAGTTTATTTGTATATTTGACTATTTGATTGACCAATTTATTTGGTGGACAATAGTCTTGCAAGTGAACTAGTTACATTCTCTATGTATTGAAATACCTCGCTTTGTTAATCATATGATCACTAAGCGAGAAGTCCTTGCTTGCAATAGTCATTTAGTCCTTCCCATTTTCTTTCTTTCCCTTTCTCCATCCCTCCATCTTGAGATAGCTCCTACATACGAATCATGGGTGCTCAATGTTTCATTTGGGTTTTTCTCTCAACCCACATCCATGACAGTTCATCCATCTTACTAATCCTTTTTTCAAAGAGTTAAAGAGTTTTTGTCAATTTATATTATACACTGGACCAAATCCCCTCATACAGCCTACTTTCCATAAATTGCTCCACAAAGTCTCACTACATGTATCACTTAAATTTATATTTTTGTATTCCCCATGTTGTATAATTTTGCATGCCCAAGTGTATTGGTCTACTTATATTTTTCTTTTAGTCATCTTGTATTATTTTTATTACACTAACAAGACCAAACCCTCTAATTTTTTCACTTTCCAAACATTATTCCCTGAAGTCCCCAACCACACATCCTTTAACTTTACATTTTTGTTTCACCTGTTATATAATAGACAATGATATATTTCATCAGTCATTTGATCCTTAGTCCCCATACATTTCAGTTCATTGATCCTGCATTACCATAATTACTTGGATTTTCACATCACTATAAGTGACGCACATATGTTGGTTGGCATATGTTGACCACAATTTCTAACAACAGTTTTTAGTCAGCAAAGCTTTTCCAGGATTCTTCGTGTTCCATATTTCTTTCTGTTGAATCAAAAAATCGACACTAATTATATAGTCTACAAACGGTTGCAAGGAATAATAAAAGATTATAATGATAAATATAATTAGTAGGTGGGACCCCCTAAAAGAGAAAAAAAAAGTGAAGAGTTTATTTCAATTATTCCCAACATGACATCACATGCGTAAAAATTTCAAAGGGATAATCTATGTTATGAAATGCATGAAAATATTTTCATTTCTCCATCTTGATTATGAGGTCTTATTTAAATTGGTTGCATGCAATATTTAAAGATTTATATTGGTATGAAGAAATACATATTTTCAAAGTATAAAATGTTTGTCACTGCATGGAATTGAAATCTAAGAACACGTTCAATTGAAAAATATATATACATATATATACTCATGCATTGAAGTTTCATTATAAGCCTAGCATTTATTTAACGAAATCGATACCAATTGACAAGATTATTACAACAATTTTAATTATAGGGGTCGAAGATGAGAGCATTTGATTGTATTCAAAGATATAATCATTTAAAAGAAGATTTGGTTTGTTTTTTATTATACTTATAGGACCAGCCCCCCTCATTATTCCATTTTCCAGGAATTATTCTAAGGAATCCCAAATCATGCATCATTTAAATCTTTATCCCCCCCTGGTTGTATAAATAGATAATGGTTATAAAACAAATATTTATTGGCAGTTTTTGCATATATGGTTTGAAGCTTGGTTGGTATAAGGCATAAATATTTTGGAAAGTGTATGAGAAAACTAATTATATCTACGTTATGAACATGCATCATACACTCCTATCATTTAATTTCATTTTTCATATATTACAAACCCCTCCATCTCTCCAAAATTCATTATGATTCCCATGTTTTAAGTCATTATTAGTTTGTGGAGATATAAAGGATGTTTTGCAAAGATGCATAATTACAAGGGAATATTGAAATAAAACAATTAAGAGATACAAAGGGATTYCCACCTATTAATTATTATTTATCWTTATCCTTTATCATTATTTAATAAATATGTCCTACTTAATTAAAATTATTTATCCTTCTAACTARAAGGTAGTTGAACTACTTGAACTACMACATTAAAGAATAAAAAGAGAAGGCAGAGAAGGACAAAACRGAGGAAAAACTTTTCAGAGAGAAGTATGCTTGGAGCATAGTGAGGTTTTCTTATTTCATTTACCATTCATCCTTCATTCTTTTCGGTAGGTATTTGATGAAGTTGTTGGCAGCAGGGAATGTTTTCTCTTATGCAGATGACTTCCTTGAGTTTCACTGGCATTGCTCCGTTAAAAATATGAGTAGATTTTCTTATTTGTATTTCTTCTATTCTGGGTTGTCCATTGTATGATGTAACATACCATCTTGGATAGTTAAGACTAGAACTGTGGTCCAAGTCTATGTAGAGGCTTGAAGGCTTCAACCAATTCAAGAAAATGTATGAGTAATTTCATTTAAAAATAAAGATCAAACTCTTTGGGCTCTAGAATTTGCTTCTTGTTTATTCTTTATCTCATTTTTCCTATTTAATATTCAAACCATAAAATACAAATCAAATGAATTTATTCACTTTTGTAATTTTATGTATATAATATTTTACTTGTTTTCTTCTTATTAGTTTAATTTTATTTTTAACTAACTGTAACATTAAAAGAAAACAAAGAAGAATTAAAAAAATACTAATATGTTTCTTTCTTTAAACATTTCAATGTAATTTTATTTTTTTTATTTTAGTTTACTTTTTTATACTTTTAGTTAACTATTTACCGGTTACCAAGAAAATAAAATACAATCCTTCTTATATTTTTGTTAACAACAATATTTAAAATAAAAAATTCCATTTCACTTGTTAGGTTCCTATAAATATTAATCATTTTAGAGTTTCTCTTTTTAACAATTTTCATTCTAACTTTTTAAACTTTTGTTTTATATTTCATGCAAAAGGAAACAGAAAATTTACAAAGGTTATAAAATATATAAAAATTAAATAATTGAAAAAAATCAAGCAATAAAGATTTCAATTCATTTAACTTTAGGATTTTCTTTTAACTTAGAGTTTAGTTACTTTAACTTTATTTTTAAGTTTTGCACTTATATTATTCACTAAAATTTTGTTTGATTTAACATTTCATTAAAATAATAATAATAATAATAATATAAAGGCAAAATACACAAAAATCAAATATCTTCAAAATACAAAGTGTGTCCATATTTATGTTTCTTTAACTATTTAATTAATTTAAAGTGTGTCCATATTTATGTTTCTTTAACTATTTAATTAATTTATTTATTTTACAATAGCTTTAATCTAATTTACTTCTCATGCACATAAACAAAAGTGTAAAAATCATATAGTTGCAAAAACACATAAAATTTTAATATTTTCAAAATGAAAAATAATTATTTCATGCTTAGACTTCTTGTTAGCATCTAATGTATTTAAGTTTAGGCTATAAAATAGGGTGACCATTTCCACCTCTTCTTGGTTTAGCCGACCAAGAGGTTGAGATGTTGGTGTTGAGATCTCTCTAGTTCCTCAGCATCAACAGAAACCATAATAAAAAAAACTACTAGATGAAGTCAAGAGATTAAAAGAAGAAAAAAAGCATTGCCAAAATCAAGAAAAAACAAGGATATTGGATGAATAAATTACCAAAAGACTTGAAGAGGAAATTTGCAAGAATATTGAAGAAGCAAAAATATGGATGAAGTAAAATTAGAAATGTAACCAAGAATTGAAGAAGGACATAAGAATTTGATGGCTGACATCACATTGGAACTTTAAAAAGAAAAAGAAGACAAGATTCAAGAAGGTCACCAAAAGGTACTTGAAGAAGTTAAACTCCATCTAGAGGGTGTATATGTCAAATATGATGGTATTATATCCAAGTCTAGAGTAATCAAATACCAATAAAAGAGAACAAATGATGTCATTGTCTCTGAAAAGAAGACAAATGCAATGGATGTGAAAAATCAAGGAAACCCATCATATGTGAAACCCTACTAACACCCTCATTACCAAGCAAGGTTTCAAGAAATACAAGAATATTGGCATCGACGTTACCAAGGAAGAATGTGGAATAATCTACAACATTCATGGAACAAGGAATTACAAAACCTTTATTTGACAAAATATTATCAAATACCAACAACTACAAGAAATTGGGAAGTCACAACAATAATACATATAGAATCAAAGGAAAGAAAATTATGCAACAACTAGATATCAAGGATTAAGACGAAAAGGAATTGAGTTTGGATGGATTGATCATCATCAGTGGCAAGAAGAGAAAGGGAATATAATGAGATCCTAATACTTGATTTCATCACATGTAATACCCTTAATTGCAAATCTTTGAGGACATTTTATTGAAGGAGGGTACTATGATATGTTCCCAAGGGGGAAATATATGAGGTTAAATGTATATGACATGACCCAAAAGGAGGGAAATGCGAGGTTAGAATATATGTAATGGGGTAAATGTATATGTAATAGTGGTTGGTGTAATAAAGATACCACATGTGCAATGTGTGAATAGGTATATATAGAGATAATGTAGTCATTATTGAAGGAACAAGTGATTTGGATGTATGAATGTATTAGGATATTTGTATGAGGTTTTCCTATTATTTGAGTTATTGTGTAATTTATCTCTCTTATCTATCTTAGAGTTATGCACCATGCTCACATTTCATGCACATGGTGTGTACTTTGGTTTATTGTGTTATTTTAAGTATTTGGTTCATAACATCAGTGGTAGCACGCTAAGTATCTATCCACTTTCTCTAAGGCTCATGATAAAACTTAGGGTTTTATAGATAAAGATGCATGTGATGCCATCCAGGGATAATTTTGAGGATGGAAATTTATCTTAAAATGTAGAAACTTTGGCAAATCTTATTGGTCCCTAATATGCAATTTGTAAAATGTTTGGCGATATTTTTGTAAAAATATTCAAAATTCTAAAGATTTTATGTAATTTCTATAAAATTTTGGTGATTTTTAAGGTAAAATAATTTTATTCTATAGAATTTAGGTGAATCATTTTTAGAAAAAATGGAAATGGTGAATCTTTTTTTGGGGAAAAGCATGGAAAATTAGCCCCTAAAATTTTCCCTAATCCCATCATGATATAAATCATAGAGGAGAGAATTCAATCACATTTTTGACCATGGATATATAGTCCTAAGATGAGCTTAGACTATATTTACCATCACCATATTATATTCCAAGAACGAGGTTTGGTCACCTCTATTGTAGAAATTGTGATTAGAGTTTGTGAGTGAGTGGAAGGGGGTGTGCTCAACCACCACTTAAATTATCATGAGAGGAATAAGAGGGAAATCTCTCGCATATAAGTGTTCTTGACACATACATAACTAGTAATGTACATGTGTATATGATGAATGGCCATAATCCAAATAATTATGACTTTTAATTGTGTATTGAGTATTAATAAAAATACAGCATAGGCCATGGAAGAAGAGGGACAAAAGAATGGGGGGATATGACTCCACAAGGGGGGAAAGACAATGGGGCTTAAAGAGGTTAAAAGGGAAGGACTTTAGTAAGTAAATTAACCTAAATTCATTGTATTCTTATTTATGTACCTTGATTTATTAATCTTTGGGATTAATTTCATGAAGGAGGTATGTGGGATATTCATAGAGATATGTTCCCCATTCATGCCATGTAAATTCATGTTATGCCTTTTTCCATGCAAGGGGATATGAATTTTCATTCTATTAAGGAAGAGGAGAATTATCTATGAGAAACATCTCTCGTAGGACTGTTGTAGAAATTATACCAAGATACAACCATGTATCATGAGGGAATTGAGATTGTATGGAATTATACTTGGTGTCCTTGAAGAATTCGAATACAATCGATAATCCCTAGAATCCAAGAAATGAGATTTCCTATATAGCCTTTGTTAGATCCCTAGAGGGAAGTGAAATATCCCAAGGGAATATTTAGTAGAGAAGGGGGTCTTATTCCTTATGGGGAAAATGGGTTGTGGATTGGGATTGTTGTAGAGATAAAATTGAATGAGTTAAAACTGGGAAGTGGGCTATGTCAAGAGAGATAGAGATAGTCATAGGTAGTTCTCCCTTATGGACCCATAGCCTCAATTCAGAGGTGGCCTTGTTATAGAGATATTAAGTGTAGCAGAGACCTTATGGTTGGTTAGAACACCCTTATTTTGTAGCTAGTTGGTGGTTAATTCCCAAAAATATAAGTGTCATGAATTTAATTGTGAATATGTTGATTTAATGTTGTTTATGTCATGTATTTTATTATTTTTTAAGTTTTTTTTATTTTTGTTTACATGGTTAGTCCTACAATTATATTTTATAGTGTCATTATGGATGAATGGGTTAATTATTCTTGCATGAGACTATAATGTATGCATCCATGTGTAATAAATTAATAGTGTGTCAATGGGAAAAGGAATCAGGATATCAAATTGGAGTGAAATTTGGTGGATTCAAGAGGTACCCCATATCCTATACAGAGTATAGAAGGTATTGGGTATGCTACAAAATGGTATCAAATATTATAGTTATAAATTTAGGACTACATGGACCAGAAACAATATAAGAATAAAAAATCCAATATGCATCGTGCAACTTATGTGGAACTATACAAATGACGTGGACCTAGAAAGGTGATGTGGAGTTTCCAGGGTCATGCCACATGGAGTTCAGGGTATAGGTGGTTGTGACATGTTTTTGTGGGGTTGCACAACTAGTGACCATAAGGAAGGACCCAAGATCAAGAGGAAGGTGGTTTGTGGATGGTAGAGAAGCAATTTTGGAAACTAGAATGTGACCTCTGTAATGGTGGTAAGAAAATTGCAAAGCGACGAGTAGTGTTTTGAGAAACCACCTTTCGACCTCTGCAATCACAAAATATGTTCTATGCATCCTAGAATTTTCAAGATTATAAAGGCAAAGTGGGTGTTCAAGGTCGATGGGGTTTGACCTCCATAATGGAAGGATGTGCACCATGTGTCCCAAGTTGTAAACATTGTGGAGGGTGGAGGTGCATTAAATAGTGCACACCTTCACACTCTAGAATCCACCCAAACTGTTGATCTAGATCGCACATGTGGGGATATGTGCACCAAGAGAGGGATGGTTAGATGTGATCCCTCATCACATCAATGACCAATATTTCACCATGTGGAGTATAGAGCATATAAAGGAAAAAGTGCAACAATGGCATGAATAGGAGGTGACATGGAGGTTGGTAGGGTGGCATGGCAACATCAAATGCTAACACATGGACACTAGCGCCACATCAAATACCACATGTTAAACATTCCACATCTATAGGAGGCCTAAATTTAATATACACTTATAAAAAAATTGGGGTTGAAAGTTAGAGAAACGGAAAAACATAGTAACTTTAGAGAGCCATAAATTTCAACTCAAAAGTCTAAATTGGGAATATGAATAATCATTGGAGAGCTAATTGAAAGGGGAATAAATATGAATTCTTAAATTTTGGAGAAGTGCTTCAAAATTATTCAAAATTTAATAATACAATACATATAGAATTAATGGGAAAACTAATCAAGTGCATATGTTTTCTAGAATAATACAAAAATGTTATAGACCGAGAAGTGGGGCGTAACGAATAGTTTTACTAGTATGCACACTTATTGTAGTGTCAATGCTACAACATGGACAAGTAAATAACGACATTAAAGAGTACAATTGAAGAGGAAATGTGGAGGATGGAGAAGGATGTTAAATTCATGAAGAAGAAGTTAGAGGCTTGGATATTAGTTTAGGAAATAAAAAGACTGATTCTAATGGGCATAGAGAGGGAATGGAGCCATTAGAGATGGTAGAAAATATGAGTTTGCATGTGGAGGTATAAATTTGTAGAAATGATAATGAAAAGATGTTAAAAACATAAAAGAAGCATAATGAGTTGAACACTCAGGTTCTACAAAGTTTAAATTAGTTGTGGAGGAAAACAAAGAATGGATCAGGTTCAAGGTATGAGGAATAATATAGAGCTCATTTAGGAAGGGAAAATCATAGATGATTCAAGCACCTAGGAAGTGATACCGAAAATAAAATACATCATTACTCCCCAACACATTCATCTAGGAAGACATATGCATTTCAAGAATCATAAAGAAACCCAAAAGTGTCCCAAATCATATGTTAAAGTAAAAAAGATGAATAAGATAGTTTGCAAGGAGAGATTAGGAAGATCTAGCCACTAACGTTTGATAGTGAAAATAAGATAGGAGAGGATGTTGAATCTTTGTTACTAGGAATAAAACAGTACTTTTAGTTGTGTAATTACTCATCAAATATAGAAGCCAAAATTTCTATATATAGTTTTCAAGGAAAAGCCTCCATCTGGTGGGACCAAATAAGGCAAGTTAAGCACATCAATGAGAGGAGGATCTATTGGAATAATTTCAAGAAGTACCTCTCTAAGAAATACTATGAAAAGAATATAAAGAAGTTATTTGAACTCAAATTAGGGAATGTGACAATAGAAGAATACAAGAAGAAGTTTTTGGAGTTGTTGAGATATGTTACCTATATTAAAGAGGAGAAGGTGAAGATATCAAGGTTCCTAAGTGGGTTTCCTTCATTATATGGAGATAAAATTTGGTTTGATGAGCCTAATAATGTTGAAGAGACAATTAGGAAGGAAAAATACTTGCATGATTAGAACAAAGGTACAATAGATTTTCAGAAGTCTTGGAGAAATAAGAAAAAGGACAAGTACGATCAGAGAAAGGAGGGATTCAAACCCTCTTTCTTCAAGAACAATCTTAATACATATCAACAAAGTCAGCCAGCTCAAAGTGGTTCTAAGATGACATAATCCTTGGCGAAAAGGGAAAGGTATCCAATCAAATGCTGGAAATGTGAAGGAGGTCATTTGTATAGATATTTCCACGTATAGAATGTCAAATGAAGAATGTGCACAACATACAAGAGGAAAATGTAGTGGAATATGGGAAGAAATATTCCAAGGATATGTGTAGCCTTAGAAAATTGATAGGAAAACCATTAGTCAAACATGATTGAGGTTGAAGGTAATATTGTTAATCAACCTATTGCAGATTTAATTAATTCAAGAGCTAGTCATAGCTACATTTCCCCTAACTAACTTGGTTGAAAGATATTATTTGGAGAAAATTATTCATGAGAAATCACGGTTGGTGTGATTGGCTACTAGGAAAAAAAGGAAAATTATTGAGGTTTTCAGAGACTTCTCATTAGATATGAATGGTACCAACACTGTTACAAACTTGAACATAATACCCCTTGGTTTATATGTTGTTCTTATTAGGATGTATTGGTTGGATGCACATTATATTTCCCTAGTTTTTCATAGTAATACTTTCACTTGTCTTGATGAAGAAGGAATGAAGAGGATAGTGAAAGCCATTCCAAAACCCATTTCTATTAGGAAAATTCCATCCTTAAAACTAAAAATATGTTAGAGAAAAGGGTGATTGTTATGCATACTCATGTGTAAGAGACATCATGGAGTAAAAACCTAAATATGAAGGATTTTCCAGTGCTACAGAAGTATGCATATGTATTTGAGTAAATACTAGGTTTACCACCAAAAAGAGACATTGATTTTTCCATTAATTTGATTCCTGGAGCCTCCACAGTCTCTAAGACTCCATATAAAATGAGTATGCTAGAGTTGAAAGAACTAAAAATGCAATTAGAGGAACTATTAAAGAAGGGGTATGTGCATCCAAGTGTCTCCCATTATGGAGAACTAGTGCTCTTTGTAAAGAAGAAATACGAGACTTTGAGGCTATGCATTGATTTTAGATAGTTGAACAAAGTCACTATGAGAAATAAATATCTCCTACCTAAAATATATGACCTATTTGATCAACTAATAACATAAAATATATTTAATATACTTGAGGTTAGGTTACCATCAAGTAAGCAAAAATCATAAATACATTGGCAAGATAGCTTTTAGAACAATGTATGGACACTATGAATTTATAGTTGTGCCAATTGGTCTGACAAATGTACCTTCTACCTTCATGTACTTAAAAAATGGAATATTTAGGAATTACTTAGAAACGTTTGTCATTCTATTATGAATGACTTCTTGTTTAATCAAGGTTAGAGGAGGAGCATGAAAAGCACTAGAGGTTAGTACTACAAGTGATAAGAGAGAATTAGATTTATGGTAACATAAGCAAGTGTTAATTTTACCATAATCCTATTTATTACCTAGGACACATCATTTTTAGTAAGGAATAACAATAGATACAGAGAATATTGAAGTCATTAGGGGATGGACTACACCTAAAAACATATCAAAGGTGAGGTCATTCATGCGGCTTGCTAGATACTACAAATGATTAATATAAGGATTCTCCAAGATTGTTCATCCAATTATATCTTTACAGAAAAAGGGAATTAAAATTAAATGGAAACCAAAATGAAAAGAAAGCTTCCAAGTGCTAAAGGAATTGCTTACTAGTGCACCCATTCTCAAAATTATTGACACCATGAAAATTTTGGGGTATGTATAGATACTTGCAAAGAGAGGATTGGTGGATTTTTACTGAGAATGGACATGTGATCTCTTACAAGTCCAAGAAACTTAAGGAGAATGAAACAAATTATGCCACAAATGAATTAGAACTTGCTACATTACATCATGCATTGAAGATGTTGAGGAATTACTTGATGGTAAGAAAATTCAAGTTAAGAATAGACCACAATGGTCTAAATTATTTATTTGAAGAACATACTTTAAATGCCAAAGAAAAAAGATGGTAGGAATTTCTCAATGAATACGATTTTGATTTTAAACATATAAAAGGGAAAGAGAATAAGGTTGTTTATGAACTCAACAAAAGAGTACATACAATGCATGTTACAAAAATCAGTATGTGAAAATCAGACTTGAAGAAAAAAATTGTTGAGGCCATTACCTTAGATGAAAATTATCTACAAGTTTAAAAAGGCTTACAAAAAAAGAACGTACAACAAAAGTATAAATAATATAATTTGGAAATGATGGAAATTATATAAATAAAAACCAGAGTATGTGTTCCTAATTCTCATGAATTAAGAAAGATGGTATTAAAATAAATGTGTAATGTTCCATATGTTAGACATCTTGGTTATCAAAAAATAATTGCAATAGTAAGAAGCTAATATTTTTCTCCAGGAATAAATAAGGATGTGGTTGATTATATAGCCATATTTTTCTCCAGGAATAAATAAGGATGTGGTTGATTATATAGCCAAGTGTATGGAGTGTCAAAGAGTAAAGATCGAGTATAAACATTCAACAAATTTTCTACAACCATTGTCAATTCCAAAATGGAAATGGAAAGTGGTAACCATTATTTTATTACAAAATTTCCCAAGAAAAAAAGGAAACATGATTCCATAATGATAGTGGTGGAAAAAATAACAAAATTCATTCACTTTATTCGAGTCAAGTTGTCTCATAAGGCCACTAATATATCTGAGATTTACTTGAAATATATTGTCAAGTTGCATGTGATACCTAAGGCAATTGTCTCAAATAGAGATATCAAGTTTACTTCAAACTTTTGGAAGGGATTATTCAAGGATTTTGGTGCAAATACAAACTTCAATACAACCTATCATCCACAAATACATGGGAAAATAGAGAGGGTCAATTGAGTGATTTAAGACATAAGAATGTATGAGATGGAAAATCCATCCAAGTGGAAGGATTACTTTCATTAAGTAGAATTTTCCTACAATAATAGATATCAAGATTCATTGACGATGATCCCACTTGAAGAATTGTATAGCAGAAAGTGCAATACTCTAGTTACTTGGGAAAATCTAGTAGATAGATTAGTACTTGGGATAGATTTTCTCAAAGAAATGGAAGAGAAAATCATCAAAATCAAGCAAAATTTAAATACAACACATTATAGGAAAAAGAGTTATGCAAATGAATGTAGCTTGCTAAAGAAATTTAAAGTTTGGGATCATGTACTTCTGAAAGTGAAACCAAAGAAGAGTTCATTGAAATTAGGGAGGTCCACTAAGCTAGCAACTAGATATTGTGGCCCATTTGAGATCTTGGATAAGGTCGAATCTGTTGCATACATGTTTACATTGTCTGCTACGATAAAAGTGCACAATGTGTTTCATGTATCTTTGTTGAAAAAGTGTGTTAATGATCCTAACCATGTCATTAATTGGAATTTGATCTAGGTAATCTTAAGAAAACTTTTAGGTACAACAAATATGTATATTGGATAAGAAAGTCAATATACTCATAAAAATATCCATGGGGAAAGTAAAGGGCCAAGACCATTGTAACATGGAACTATTCTGGTTGTCACCTTAGCAAATCACTTCCCTCATTTTCATGAAGGATGGATCCAACACAAGGGAGGCTTCTCTAGTAACCTCAAGGAATCATATAGCAAGACAAAGTCAAGTCTACGGCCTCCTATGTTAGCTACTCAAACATATCACCGCTAATTCAAGGTAATAAAGGTAAGCACAAGGTGGTTAAATGAAGCAATTTTTATATTTGTATATGTGAAATATCTCAAGCAATTAATAATTTTTACCAACTCAAAATAATTCAAAGAGATTCCCCAAAAACTACAAATCAAGAGTAAAGCTATGGTTAGTATAAAACTTGTAGTAATGACAATTGCTTTAGCAATATGTCAAGTTACAACAACAAAATAAATCAACCCCTCAAACCAGTTAATCATGCAACAAACTAGGGCTAAAAATGCAAGTTAAAATTAGAGTTTAGTAACAATCACTTGCTAAAATATAAATGGCATGGAACAACCTTGAAAAATACAAGAAATCAGGCCCTAAAGGCCTGAAAATTACAACAACAATGCAATAAATAATGTCAATATGTATCTCAAGGGGAAATATGGCAATAAAACTCTAGACGTCAAGCTCAATGATCGCTGAAAATTGAGGGTAAATGTAAAAAATCATAATCTAACCCTAGGAAAACAAAGGAAAGGGTGAAATTAGAGTTAATAAATTGGTAGAAAAGAAAAA
>JZKD02S1914127.1:0-21463 GCA_000966675.3 Picea glauca
GGTTTTACCACGTGAAAACATCGGTGTGTTGATCTTTGATCTGGTTATGTGAGTGGTTACTGAAGGTGTTCGCCCTCTGTTGGAATTCCTATGTTGTCGAACAAAATCATGGTTTGGATCCTGTCGGAGTTGGTCACAAGTTAGTCTGTCAGACGACAAGTCCTATCAGGGTTATCTCCTCATCCTCATAGTTTTTGTCACGCCAAAATTCATTTTTGTGCTCCTCTACTGCAATGAGCCTGTCATCGTCATTGTCACAAGATCGACCCGTTCCTGCATCGAGAATCTTCGTGGCGCATGGGGGACGCACAACGAATCCCCAAAGTCATTCTCGCTTATCGTGCAAAGTTCCTCTACCACCCCTCCAACGGGTTTGGGCAAATAATATCATTATCCATTTTCCATGCGAAGGGGGTGTCATCTTCACTATTGCATGGGTAGAAAAAACACGCATTGCACCATGAAGACATCCCAAAACGTAAGGAAAGGGGCGCGAAGTGGAAGAACTGCGAGGTTTGAGCCTCAAGACTTGGCATTGATAAATGAAGATCCGAATGTCAGATCATCTCCCGAATAGGTCGAATGCATTCTCTATTGCAAGAAGATTCAAGGATACAATGTGAAACTGGCGGAACAGTTCACACTCATATTTAACTGGTTCCGTGTGGTTATTGTAGGAATCAAATTTCGGGTGACGGAGGAAACTCTATTAACCACGACAGAGATCCCTCCATGTGGTGAAAGGTGGTCTAAGGGCATGCCTTAAGAATTTCTATGTTACGAAGAATTCATCAAACCAAACTGCCTAAAGGGGAAAATCGAAATGGGTGTTCCAAGTCGGTATCTACGAGAACCTTTTCATAAACTCTTGAAGTTGATTAGAAAGTATTTCACATGTGAAAGAAGGTCTGACATAATACACCCACATCACATCATATTGCTGATGCATTTCACAGGAAAGAGGCTATTGAACTTGCCTTTCTTCTTGCACCAAAGTCTAGGAGGAATGGTAGATAGCGTCCGAGCCGAAGCAAACCAGCCAAAGAAGAACTTATCCCATATCTCACTAATCAAATTGTTGATAGTTAAGGAATTAGGGTGATTGGGAAAGAGATGGGATTCATTTATGATTTCAGCTGACATCCCCAAGGAACCCAAAGGATATCCCCCTCTACCCACAAGAGAAGAAACATCTCATAGCATGGAGGCGGGAATAGAAAGGGATGCAAAAAAAGGAAAGACAATGGAAGTCTCATCCCCCCAACAACCAATACCTCTGAAAAGAGTCAGGCCAAGGAAGAATAGAGAGCTCGGGAAGGCCCAAGCTCTGAGCAAACCGCGCACCAAATCAGTTGCTGAGAAGTTACTCATGCGCGCTTTTCGGCTGGAACCTGTCGAAGATTCAAGCCGTGAAAATTGTGATAGACGGAGAAGGTCGGACACTAAAAGCACAAATATTCGTGAGCCATTGCGAAAACTAAAGAAAGCGCAAGTCGCTATCGCTGAGTTGTACCAGGAGAACAAGGAGTTGAGAAAGAAGTTAGTGGAAAGGACCGTCGAGACATCATCATCATAGAGATGAGAAGGGAATGTGAATTGGCTCAAGAGGCATCTCAGATAAGCACAAAACATGATCATCTAGCTGCGCGAAGCACATAGAATGTCAGAGGAGAAAATCGCAGAGTATTTCAAAGAATGTGGACCGGTCATAGAAACAATCTGCATAGNTCACGCCAAAATTCATTTTTGTGCTCCTCTACTGCAATGAGCCTGTCATCGTCATTGTCACAAGATCGACCCGTTCCTGCATCGAGAATCTTCGTGGCGCATGGGGGACGCACAAAGAATCCCCAAAGTCATTCTCTCTTATCGTGCAAAGTTCCTCTACCGCCCCTCCAACGGGTTTGGGATAAGAATATAATTATCCATTTTCCATGCGAAGGGGGTGTCATCTTCACTATCACATGGGCAAAAAAAACACGCATTGCACCATGAAGACATCCCAAAACGTAAGGAAAGGGGTGCGAAGTGGAAGAACTGTGAGGTCTGAGCCTCAAGACTTGGCATTGATAAATGAATATCCGAATGTCAGTTCATCTCCCGAATAGGTCGGATGCATTCTCTATTGCAAGAAGATTCAAGGATACAATGTGAAACTGGCGGAACAGTTCACACTCATATTTAACTGGTTCCGTGTGGTTATTGTAGGAATCAAATTTTGGGTGACGGAGGAAACTCTGTTAGCCACGACAGAGATCCCTCCATGTGGTGAAAGGTGGTCTAAGGGCATGCCTTAAGAATTTCTATGTTACGAAGAATTCATCAAACCAAACTGCCTAAAGGGGAAAATCGAAATGGGTGTTCCAAGTCGGTATCTACGAGAACCTTTTCATAAACTCTTGAAGTTGATTAGAAAGTATTTCACATGTGAAAGAAGGTCTGACATAATACACCCACATCACATCATATTGCTGATGCATTTCACAGGAAAGAGGCTATTGAACTTGCCTTTCTTCTTGCACCAAAGTCTAGGAGGAATGGTAGATAGCGTCCGAGCCGAAGCAAACCAGCCAAAGAAGAACTTATCCCATATCTCACTAATCAAATTGTTGATAGTTAAGGAATTAGGGTGATTGGGAAAGAGATGGGATTCATTTATGATTTCAGCTGACATCCCCAAGGAACCCAAAGGATATCCCCCTCTACCCACAAGAGAAGAAACATCTCATAGCATGGAGGCGGGAATAGAAAGGGATGCAAAAAAAGGAAAGACAATGGAAGTCTCATCCCCCCAACAACCAATACCTCTGAAAAGAGTCAGGCCAAGGAAGAATAGAGAGCTCGGGAAGGCCCAAGCTCTGAGCAAACCGCGCACCAAATCAGTTGCTGAGAAGTTACTCATGCGCGCTTTTCGGCTGGAACCTGTCGAAGATTCAAGCCGTGAAAATTGTGATAGACGGAGAAGGTCGGACACTAAAAGCACAAATATTCGTGAGCCATTGCGAAAACTAAAGAAAGCGCAAGTCGCTATCGCTGAGTTGTACCAGGAGAACAAGGAGTTGAGAAAGAAGTTAGTGGAAAGGACCGTCGAGACATCATCATCATAGAGATGAGAAGGGAATGTGAATTGGCTCAAGAGGCATCTCAGATAAGCACAAAACATGATCATCTAGCTGCGCGAAGCACATAGAATGTCAGAGGAGAAAATCGCAGAGTATTTCAAAGAATGTGGACCGGTCATAGAAACAATCTGCATAGATCTAGCCAGTGCTCAAGTGAAGATGAAAGGGAATTAGGTCTTGCGAAAACAAGTAAAGAATATGAAAAGGCGCAACTGGTCCCTCATAAAAATTCTTAGAAATCACGACTGCAGATAAGGCTAGAAACATAATTGATTTGATCCTGTTTTTGTCTTTTTAAACGTGGCGTGAAATTCATTTCTCCTTGTGTCCTATTTTCTGTCGGGAAGTAAGGAATATGACGTGTATCCACATGATGGATATTCGTCATGCATATGATGAAAACCCACCTATCGCGAAGGACAAGTGTAGGATGAACACACAACAATTTTGAAGAAATGGGTTGTCCCCTAACCGTTGTTGCCATCTTGGAAACATAAGTGACAGTCCACAGTTACCCGCCACATGCATACCACAACCAATGATCACGTGACATCAATCAAAGCCGTTACACTGGGTGGCAGGAGTCTGACAAAGTGCTCGATCATCCAAATAACCTTTCAAAGGAGNAAATGTCCATTTGAGAATCACCCTAAGTCAACTTACCGGTCTGACATCTAAAGCCTACATTACCTAAGAAGGAAACTTCTTAAGAGTGGAGCCCTAAATAGGGAGTCTAATCTACTTATACTGTGAAATTTATCTATAACATCCAATGATAGTAAATCTATGAAGCAAGTTAGGTGGGAACTTTTCTTCCGGAAAACATATAAATATTCCCCTGTTTCACTGTTGAATGCTACCTTTGTCAATAATCCATCAAAAGAAGGGAAATTTCACTTTTTTTTTTTAGGTATTAGATCATATGCTAGGTGATAAATGTACTCCTGGAATTTGATTGGTTTCTTTTTCTCTTATCATCTTTTCTCCACTATGATATAAAATGTTGAATCTTCTTGCATACAGATATACACCATCGTTGGCATGGGGGGAGGTCAAAGAGCCCCTTCAAAACTCTTTTTCAGACTCACATGATCACCCTGCAGAACCAAATACAAAAGAAGATAAGCACATAATAAAATAAGTATAGGATATTCCCGTACCAAGTTTTCAAGAAACTTCAGTCTAAAAGGATGAATTCTGACAATTTACAAGAAGTCACACATGCTATGGGTATTGATCATACAAAGGTAAAAGCAAAGGTAACATGGTATTTATTTTCCTATGCTCATAAAACTACAATAAGTATGAAAATATATACTAGATCATATGACCTTAGTATTAAAACCATGCACCTATCCCTCATACCCATATGCCTAAACTTAATCAATCCTCTCATAGCCCTCGAACATGGTTAAGGGAAAAATCACATCAAAATATGAAGCATGTCTAGTAATGATAAGCCACGAATATATTTCATCCTTAAGCAATTCACGAACCTATCTTATGTCATGAACGATGATCCAACATCAAATTCACCACCCGAAAGTCCAATCACCTATCCCAAAATGATGCTTTGACACCCAACGTCTTGTCCTCATCATTACAGTAACGGGTAGAAATGAAATGGCTTNTATCCAAAACTGAGAAGACTAGCATTTACCATCAAGGTCTCATTAAAATGCTAGTTTTACATGAACTTAGGAAACAAAGGATTAGTTGGAAAACCCTTATCACTCAACACCTTCCTATAGAAAACAAACTTGTGGAGGAAACCCAACATGCTCGAAAGAAAAAGAAGGAACCTCAAAAGAAAAAGGGCAAGAAGGATAAGACAACTCCACCATAATCTAGGGCAGTGAGCCAACACGAAAAAGTAGGGCCCTCTTCCACAATCAATAAGACTTTTAAAATCTCCGAATCAAAAGATAAAAACAAATTAGTAGAGGAGACTTCAATAGTGGTAGTTGAGAAAAAGGGCCATCAGACAAAAATGATGAAGAAAGGGAAGCATAGCTCAGAAACTAAAAGTAAACAGTCTATGACATAATCCCCTGTCACCATTTCACAATTAGAAAAGAAGAAAAGGAATTCTGTGAGCACCCCTGATCTGGTACCTCCTTGTAAAAGAACCACGAGGAGCATGGAAAAGAAAGGAAAAACAATTGTCAGTCTTCATACACATGAAGATCCAATCGATCTTACCTCCCCTTCTATAGATTTATTAGTCCAAGATGACATCCCTAGTTTGACCGAGGAACAAACCACTATTACTTTATGTGGGATGAGGGAGGAATTCGAGGAAAGAGCATGCATCCAACCAACAACAATGGAATCAACAAAGGCCTTAACAAAAGAACAAATGAAGAAAAAGGTTGGGGAACTGCAAAAACAAAATCAGAAACTCCAACAAGAAGTGAAGGAATACCAACTATTGGACATGTATATCAAAAAGGAAAATGAGCAATTGAAAGCAACCAACCAACAACTTCAAGACGAACATGAAGAGACTTATAACAAGCTCAAGAAGGTACTATGACTCCTACAATATGTTAGGGTCATAAAAAGGGAGCTGAAAGAAGAGGCCTCAACCATCAACATCATTGATCCACCAAAGTAAAGAACACAGTCTCAAGTTTTGAAAAATTTTGGGTTTGTTTTCAGTTGCATGCGGACATGCAATGATTTTGGCATGGGGGAATGTTGAGACCCGAAATTGACATCCCCATTACCCTATTATACTCTTCATCTATACCTTTTTGGATTACCTAAGCTTGGGTGAATGACAAGAACGCTACCATTAGCCAGTGATAAGGTCATAAGGTAAAGTATGGTGAATTCACACATTTTGTGGTTTATTGAGCTAGGGAATTAAATATTTCATGTACTAATGCTTCAATTTTCCATGTATAATCTTTGACCTCTAGATAAATCCAGCCTTCCTATACCAACTCAGCTATCCGGTACTTGTGCACCAATACTGCCACTGTCCGAATCCGGTACCAAACACATCCGGTACTAAATATCATCTGTTGTGATCCGGTACCAACGAACTTGGATTGTTGTGATTTGGTACCACTATTTGCGCACTGTTGTGATCCGGTACCATCTACCTGTCACGATCCAATACCAATATAGAGAGTCGAATGTACCAAGTTTAGCTCCAGATCGCCTAAGACAATTGGTGGATGTTTATCTGCTTTAACAAGGCTATGTTAGAATAGTTTGTTGATTGCCTCATCCTCATGCACTTTGTGTCATGAGGATGAAGCTAAAAGATGTAACCGAATAATTAAATTTAAACATTTTACTGATTTGCAAATCACTTCACCTCCTTGTGTTTCACGACTAAGACTGTTTAAATAGTCGTGGCAAGGATGGTAGAAGGGAGAGTTATCATATTACCAACATGTGAAGCAGCGTGTGATATTGCATAACATATTCTGAGTGAAGACTAATAGAAGAACGTCATTTATCTCCATGTCTTGATTGTCTATGATTGAATATGAGTTGAGTTGTTAACAAAATTTTGATTTTATGTTTTGATATTTGAGTGAGAGTAATGTGTGGGTTGAAAACAAGCTTACTGTAGACTTCAATAGCTAACCAGTTGAAGCGGCAAGGGCCCACCGCCCAACAAAGGTCAGCATCTTCGTAGATTAGCATTAACATTTGTTTTCAATAGTGTAAATGTTAAATTAGCTGAAGCTTTAACTCTTTTAGATGATAGCAGTACAACTTAGACTAGGATTTCCATTATATGATTGCTTAGAGATCTTTACTTGCCCTGTTTTTTCATATGCTCTGTTTTTATGAATTTGATTTTGTTCTATAGACATGAATGTTGGTAGTAGTAGTAAGACATATTTGAAGGAGAACTAGTGAAGTTCACAACAACAGATTGTGAACCACAACATACTCATTATATTGACTGTTGAACTACCCATGCTATGTCTTGATGATTGATGTGTGATTTTCCCTTTCATAAGTGTGGATTGCATAGTTAGTTTTCTGGGCCAGATAGCAGAGTTGATTTGTCAAACCAGCTCCATCTCATACTTTCATGTGCCATAATGGAGTAGATAGCCTCTCTGTGAAAGACAACCAAAGTGCATTGCAATTTTCTATTTTGATTTGTTTCCAGCATGCATAATCTAGCTTAGTTCTATACTCATGACATTAGAAATTACCTTTCTTACTAGTGTCTTGTAACTCTGTTGATTACGAATCCCGGATTGATAATTAATGACTGCATTATACTAAACATATAAGCAGCACAACAGTATACATGATGAAATTAGTGTCGATATTATCCTTTACCTTTTTGAGTTGGTGGTGAAGTTCCTATATAGTAATTTGTGCCCATTCAATCTACTCTCCACCTTGCATAATATGAGATAATAGAAATAACTATTTCCTTGGTTAGATATCTCCATGTTTTTGTCCAAGAATTATGCTGATTAATGGGGCATGGGTCTTTTGGTATCCATGCCTTAGTTTGTTAACGATATGCACCATATTAATATACTTCATTCATGTTCACATTTTTTACTTCCTTGGAACCATATTGAATAGGTTTTGGCCCTTTCTTTAAATATATTATGTCCCATAGTTATGTACCTTGAGGGATCTTAAACAATTCCCTTATTGAGTTTGTCGCTGTGGGTATCATGATTTGCATCTTAGCTTCCCAAATCACATTTTCTTTTGGGTCATAGGAATGCACCCTGATGAGTATACTAAATCTAGTATACTAAATATAGTATCACTACCACTCTAGGAATGCACCTTGTTTCATACATCTTGGAAAACAACATGGGTGTCATCCATTTATTTCTCTTGGCATTGATTTTTCCTTTGAGTAGTTTTTCATCCGAGATATTGTTGTATGTATTTGAAATTGTCATTATAGTTGTTCTGACCTTTCCAACTTTCTGTCTAATTTTCTCGGCTGATACTATTTTTCCCATTCTCTTAATTATAATTATGGAAGAATCGATATTCAATTTTTCGTATTATACTTTAGGCTTGCTTGCATTTATGAAATTTTATCATCATACTATTGTATTCCTAATTTTTTCTTTTCGCCGTGTGCTTTTTGTGCTGTCATGTTATTTTTTTTGATTATGTGCTAATACCATAAATGCTCATTTTTAATTTTGAATAACGGATCCAATCCAAGCTCTCATGATCTTATAGAATAATGAGTAGGTATGCGCTTCCTTTGTTAGTCACATCATATTGTGAAATAATTTCCCAACCAAAAGTCTTGTATTGCCTCATTAGTTCTCTCTATTGATCCCTGATAGCAACCAATCCTTTTTATCTTCTTTGTTTATTCCTTAGGCTTCTTTCTATTCTATTTGGAATTCATGGGATTTTACATATTCCACTTCTTTTTATAATATTTGTCTATCCCTATCTCTGATATAGGCTAATTATTTCTTCATGCCGTCCCTTATTAGTAATCTATAGGTCTTTCTGCATCCCTTTTTCTGATAGTCTTGTAGATCAATCTTTAATATCGAGGGTGCCTGGTATGCGTTCTATTAATTTTGTAATAAATTCCCACGATATGGTGAATATTTTGAATGACATATCATATATCATACCTCTTCTTGATTTCATCTCTTGGTCTTTCTAGTGCCATCATTACATGCTAAGGTGATTGGTCAGATGAAACTATAATAAACCGGTTTGACCCAAACCAATCGTTGATTTATACATTTATGGAATGGTTCAAAGGTTCTAATTGAAAAATTTATTCACATCACTATATGAATCATACCTTAGATCTTGTATAATGATATTTAATTGCTTTCACGATGTTAAAAAGGGGTCCATGTGTTGTGGTAAAGTTCCCCTTGCGGACATGTGAAACCCCTCTTCTTTGATTCAAGACAGAAGGAAAACAAATGGTAACTACATTCCCTTTAGACCTATTTCAACAAACAAAATATGAAGTAATATATATATGATTCACCTTTTAACGATGGTTGTCCTCACTGCTCCAACCTTTGACCTTGTTGACCAAGCTCTTAGGTGCAAGATAGGACCTACAATGAACAAATAGGAATCTCCTTTCTTCTACTCTATATTTTTAGGTGACAATAGATTTATCTATCACGACTCTCGCAACAATAGACATGAATGAGTCAATGACACAAAACATGAAGGGAATATGCCAAGTTATGTATTAATGGAAAGCAATAATGAAGCACTTACAATCAAAGTTGATGTTGCAACAACTCCTCAAATATTTTCTATCCAACTCTCTCTTGAATGCTTCAATATCAAAAGTATGATGATATCATGGATTCTCCACCCCTTTCACCTTGGAATTCCCTCATTATATAGGAGTTGGAGGATTAACCACCATGAAGTATTTTGGGAAATAATTGAGTATTTAGATCCATAAGTTGGGATTTAGCTTATCTTATGGATAGTGAGTTTGTCTAATATGAATCCATGAGATATGACTCTAATTTTTGACCTCATCTTCTCAGAAATAACCCTTAGAATAAGGTGGTATAGCCATAACTCCCTCTAGCCACTTCAATGCTTCTGCAACATTGAGCACAGGGCGTTGACACCACTCCCTATACATGGACAGGGGAGTGTTGACAAGAGTTCAACGCTCCCTATACATGGGAAGGGGGGAATTTAAAAAACTTCAATGCTCCCTATACATGGGCAGGGGAGCGTTGACCTTAAAAAATGGTCAAAATATCAAGGTAAAAGGTATTGTTTCGACCTTCTCATGGTGAGTTTTTCTCATCCACAATGACTAGGGATTATGACAAATGTTCTTCCATGGTGTCAAAGTTGTGAAAATTGATAAAGTGAACATGCCACTTAGTAAGGTGCATAAAATACTTGATAAAGTGCATGTGACACTTAATAAGGTTCATACTACACTTACGACACTTAAGTGCGACATTTGGTGGTGCAACATTTAGGTGTGTAACACTAGGTTCAATAATTATTCTATCTATTCTATTATGATGTTTGCCAATATCTAACTAGTATGTTCACTACTTCTAATGGAAAATTCTTCAAACCCATTCATGTGGTCCCAAAATATGGGTGATCCCGATTTCTATGAGCCCCTTGGAATTGACAACTTCCCTATTCCTTCTGAAGCTTCCATTCTTCATTTTAATGGTTAGATGGGCGTAGTTTAGTTAGATATCCAATATGGAGATGGATGTTCTTGTTGCTCCAGGTACTTCAAAAATTGGGGCCCCCATTGATTGATTTGTACCTATCTTAGATATGGTAGGAAATGTTGATGGTGTAGGTCATGTCTTCATTACAAGTGTTCCGTTTACTCTTCTTGTTGAGAACTTGAGTTTCTCCTTGGAGGAGAAAGTGGATTTTCCGCTTCAATAAGTTTCCATCCTATCGCAAGATATTAGTGATGTTAAAGAATTATTTTGGAGATGCATTTATAGGATATTAGGTTTTTCTCTTGGAAACCCCATCAATATCGACAATTGAGTTGCAAGAATTTACTTATCTACATATTTCTCTATTTTGTAACTAGCTAGTTGTATATTTTGTCTCTATTGCATCCTTCTATTTTAGATTGGTATTAGATTGTAATCTTTGTAATACTGATACTTTTTAATGAATTGCAATACTAATACATCCTTATAATGACAGATCTATGTTCTAAACTTCTAGTTGTATTTATTCTATATTTGTGTTCCAATAATGTGGTATATGCTTAATAAATGTAATGAATTTTTTGATTATCTCTCTTTTGTCCTATATTGGTCCCATTTAAAAAAAATGCAATTCTCTTCTTCTTTTGATAGTAATAACTATTAGCACTGTTTTTTTTTTTTTTTTTCAAAATGATTTCTGGCATATATGGTCTTTATAATATTTCTTCATATTCCATGTGCCTGGATTTCATTTATGCGTTATTTGTATTCTTCTTGTTTTTTCAATATTTTTCCAGGCTTGTCCTTGTTGAAATTCTAACCATACTTTTTCTTAGTTTATAGGCATCTCTATCTATGATATGTGTATCCTTAATATTAAATTCATTGTTTCCTTCCCTTGAGGGACTTAGTTTGTTTTTTTTGGTTTTACTTCAAAATTTCTTGAACATGTTATATTTGGTAATCCATCAAGACCCTTTAAATTTTACGTACTCTTTTATATCCTTGATCACCAATTTCTGATGTGTTTGGATATCTGTAGTTGGCTACCAGATCACCTTTAACTGAAAATTATTACCCTTTTTTGGTCTTTCCTCTTTTTGATTGTCTATTCAAGCTTATTGTTGATTTTACTGATCAAAACTTTACCTAACAATTAGATCACCTTCCATCAAGAATTTTGGACATTTTCATGCCCCTTTTTCTTTTGATCACTCTTCTAGACATATTTCCAATGTCGTTAACTAAGACTCTTCCTGATGTTTGGATCACCTTCCCTTGATAATTCCATACCTTTTCTTGTCCCTTTTCCATCTGATGGCTCTTCCAAGCTTGTTTTTGATGTCCTTGACCAAGACTTATTTTGATGATTGAATGACCCTGCATCAAGAATTCTAGACCTTTTCTTATCCCTTTTCCATACTATGGCTCTTCCAAGCCTATTTATAATTTATTATTTTCATTAGGGTTCCTTCCCTTGGAGTATTTCTCTTCCAGGCTAACCTTCGATGATGACCACAAGTTTATGTCACTATCATAATCATGCCACTCCATTGGATCACCTTCTTTTAGGAATCCTAGACCTTTCACTATCCTTATTAAGAACGATGGCTTCTTCTAGGCATATTTCCAATGGTAGTGCATTCAACCTTTGGATCACCCGTGACTGATTTCCTTTCAAGTGTACATTGAGAGTCCACCTATTATGAGTTATTGATGTATTGATTCTCTCTATGAATCCTCCCAACCAACCCAAAAATAACCATACCCATAAAGAAAAAAAAATAATTATTTTACATCAAAGCCTCATTGGTATTAACAAAATCATAGTCAAGAAACAAATCTCCTACTTCATCTTTGACCTTTTTTTTCTCATATCATGCAATATTTAGACAATTGAATCATGTATTAATGTAACGCCTTGTGTTGCATTCAAGTACTGTGTTATATTTTTTTATTTTATGTGATGGAAGATGTTATTGTTATTTGTGGATGATTGACTCTTCACTAATTATTGCTAGCTAATCCTTATAAATATCATACTCCATGGATTATGGTTGAGTTTTTCTTGAGGGATAGTTGTCGATAAATATTATTTTGATAATAGGGGACATGTTCTCTTTAAAAAATTATTGTTAAGCTTCTTATTATATGCTAGCTACTCTCTAGCTAGACTTTGCGTGATTTATATTGTTAGTTGGAATCTTCATTTGGGATGATCCCCTATTTGATATTCACTTGCTATGAGATATATGGGTGACCTAATGAATGTACCCTTGAAGGCCTATGATGAGTAATCCTTATTTGATATCATATTTGTGTACTTATCTAGGAGTGTCTCCCTTCTTTAGATGACATGATTCTTACAATACATNGCTTGAAGGGGGGTCCCATTACTATCATGGTTGTGATCATCAAATTAAGGTGGTAGTAAGACCCATGCACACCATAATCCTTTGGGATTTGGAGGTGTTGCAAGTCTAGGATCTTATCCATCACACCTAGGATGAATTGTTGTAAGCATGCCTGATTTATTCCTAAGTAGCTTGTGTTGGATTCTTGGGAGTAATATGATTTTATGAATTTCTCACCTCATTGAGCTTAAGCCTTGCTCAGGTAGAAACACTTGTGAAGGTGATTACATTGGTTGTGTGGAAAATAAACCCTTGGTGTGATTCCCCTCTTTGTTTATTGAATATTGGTTTAAAAGATCTTGTTGGAGACTATTCGTGTGAGCTAGAGTGTAACTAGCCCAACCTTGGACTCCTATGAGATAATAGGTGTTAGAGCAAGATTTTCCTCACCCTATGCAATCTTGCAGAGAGAGATTTATTCCATTTCCCTATGCAGACTTATTTTCCCTTTTGATAAAATCTAGAGACAAAAATACAATTTTTTCCACTTGTACGCATCTTGCACACTATACAACAAGCATATATGCAGGCTGCTTCCCTACATACTGCGTACATCGATATTTGTGCCAGAAAATCAAAATTAAATGTTGATTTTCCATGTCACGACAGGAGATCTCTGATCCTTGGACTTCCATATATTGGAAATGTTTCGAATCGACACTTCAGTTCCATTTTGAAGGCTATAAGTGGGCCAATTCTGAGTTATGGAAAAGGGGAAAAAATTCAACTTTGAGAGCAAAGTTACTCTGGAGAAATTATTACTTCATATTGAGTCTGCATCCCTTTGTCCTTTAAGTCTGAACACAGTGTTCAGCCCCCAAGATATTCCCTTATTGATGGAGAACCTCATTGTCTCCCTTTTATGAGCTTGGCTTTGGTAGAGGATTGAAGTGGTGGAGGCCCAACTGGAAGGAACTTGGTTTCTCGGTTTTGAACTGTGCCGACATAGAAGTCTGTAATATTTTCACTTCTGCTGATCATTTATTAATAGGAATACTCTCTTCCCGTCCAATTGATATCTTGCAAATATATGAGTTATTATCCATGGGCATGCTTGTTTTGTATATTAATGGATTATGCTATCTAATGTGATGAACTTTTATATTATCACTATATGCTTGCTCTGCTTGTTTGATGAGAACTTGTTGCAAGTATAAATATTTGGGTCAAAGTGCTCAACGATGGACATCATCAAACATCTGGACGAGGTAGATCCCTTTATTATCTCACTTGCACATTGGTTTATATAACATGTTTTTGGGATAGAGTTGATTTCTGCAGTCATATCCGTCTGCTGTGGTTTACCCTAGACATAGAGATATTTTTCTTGTAATAGAATTGACGACTCTGCTGGGGATGCATATTTTTTCTTAGGGTTTGAAGTACTTTTCTCCTTGGATTTATCTCGTTTCTATTGTGGTTCTTGTCATATCATTGCTTGGAAGATCCTGTTCATTTTGGGTCTGAGTTTTAATCCTTTCTCCCTTGCCTTGCCTTGTTTTAAAGCATATACACGCCTTTTTCCTCGACAGTCACGTATACATGCAGGTTGTCTCACTGCAAGCTATGTATATACTCTCTGTTTGCCTAAACAGTCACGTACATTAGTTGTCCTTTCCTTTTTTCCTGGTCTGGTGTTTGCTAGGTGGGATTTGATCCTTGTTGAGCCTTCTTGGGTCTCTGTAGTGTCTGTTGAGTGCTCGTGGGATGACATGAAACCCTCTTTTGGTTGAATTTCTGGGCGAAGTATTTCTCTTCATATTTTCATTTTTTATTTTCCTTGCACATTGGGATGGGTGTTTTATTGCTTGGTATCCTGCTTGAGTTATCTCTCTTTTATACACAGTAGGGTTATATATCAAGTTACTTTTCAGTCCATGCATTTTCAGTTTTTATAAATTCAAAATACAAAAAAAATAGGCATTTTGCATTGCTTGGCATTTTTGTCTTTTGAATCTTTACCATTAGCTTAGTGCATATAGTGAAAGATTGCATTTTTACTTCTGAATTGCAGAGTTGAATTTGAAAATTGCATTGGTTTTTAGAAGCATATCATTCATCGAAAGTTAACATTAGGACTTTGCATTATTTTTATATTTACTTTTCTTGCAGAGTCATAACACCATGCGTTTCACTACCATACCTTTTCGAGTAATCATGGCCATAAAATCAATGTTGTAATTTAAAATTTATTAGTAACGATTTTGTTTTCTAGGGTGCACAAACTAGCCTAGGATTTAGTGCCTTGGAATAGGATTTTGTGAGTAAAATTCTCYAAGGAAATTAAATCAACATATGTGTCTGAGTCAGGGAGTGGAGAAATCCATTGTATAATTGGTAAGATCGGGAGGCTCCGCTCACACCRGAGTTAATCACGAGGTCACGCGAAGTTGGTTGATGGGATATCCCCCCGAKACCTTCCTAGCGTCAGAGATATTTCTGGGGATCTTGTTAGTGCCCTTACCTCCATGAGAGGCRGTTCTTTCAAGGTTTCATGATTTTCTACCCTGCCCATATGGTGGACCTGACTTACGACTRCTCGTCTGCGCATCGATTATACAATGGTTTATTAGTTTCTTAACTTAGGTGTCTCATAGGTTACTTGCAGGGGTTATTGTGCAGGTACCTTGGGTCAGATAAGGGTCAGACAACACACAACCTTTATGGAGGATTACCTCTCCAGGGGGATCTGAACGACTGGTTGTTAAGCTCATTAGGGCCCTTATATCTAATTCTGTTACCTCCGATCTTTAGCAGGGAGTCTTAGGCCCCTATTGGGAAAGACATACTTCTTTAAGGAGGAAGGCCACTCAGTCACTTTACCCCATTTGCATGCATTTTGGTCGTTTGACTTTTGGTGTGCTCTTTGACTACTAGTCGACCTTAGGAGTATATATTGAGTTTTCATTATCATGGAAAATGGAGTTCCTTTTGGTCCCTCATTTACCACTACCCACCCTATGATGCCTACTCATTTCATGGGGATGAATCCTTCCTCTTTTCATAATGTATGAAGAACTATGATACTCAGTCCGTGCCTTGGGCCTCTAGCCATTTTTCTGTTGATATGACCTCACCCGTGCAATCCTCTCCCTGGTCCACTTATATGAATCCTAGCATTGGATTCGGGGGCACCATGGCCCCGATGCCTATGTATTCGTTTGATATGAGTCATGTCCCTCAACCAACTTTCACGATGGGAGGTTGGAACCTCCCCTCTTACAGGTCCAGTCCTAGTTATGTTTTTTCAAGAGCCAATACTCAAATGGGTGCTTATTCTACTTATTAAACTCCATCCATGTATCCTTCGGCCACCACGTCGGTTCCTTAAAACACTTTTCCCATGAAAAGGTCCTCATGTATCCTCGGGTATTTTATATGGGGAGAATCAGTTTTATGGTTCAGACTACCCTCTTTACGAAACCCCTTCACAAGGGGGAAACATATATCCTTACCTGAGTAACTCTTATCATACTTCTGCCTTTTCACATACTTCAGTAATGATGCCTGTACAAACCTCTTCGGACCAATTCGATGGAGGATACCACCTTTCCAGATAGGGACAGGGGGTAAACCAGGACCATACCTAGCCTGCAATGTTTCAAAGCCAATCTTTCCCTGGACCTTGGAATCAAATTCCACAACTCACCACTAGTCCAGTCACTGCCAATCATACTAGAGCTCCCTCACCAACCTCTACTAGTAATGTTGGAGATGAGTCAACAACCTTTGCGAGTCATGTTGATCACCCTCACCCAGCCACCACTAGTCACACTGGGGGCACCACTTTAGTCACCACAAGTCTTATCAATGTCACATATCCAACCTCTGTACATCATGTAGGAGATGATTCTCTTGCCTTTATCTGTCTCAATGAAAGCATGTCACCAGCCGTTGTGAATGACCCTAGGGGCATTGAATAAAATCGATGCCTCCAATGTAAGACTAAATTCCTTTGCAATACCTATGAAGGAGATCACCTTACTTGTATGTGTCTAGCCACTGCTAAGATACCAGAATCCCAGGGCTCACCCAAGGGCCCTTCAGTTTCTGAGGCATCTGTGGTTTTGCCACACCCTGTTTCTCCTTTGATTGATGCGGTGGTAACACTGCTCCAATTATCTCCTGACCTCACACCTATTTTTGAGGGTGACGTGTCCCCTACCCCTGTTATCATGCATCCTCTTCAACCTAGTATTGAAGAAGTGGTTGTACTAGTGCAATCTCTGGTCAATCCTACTCTCCTTGTAGAGGGTGATGCATCTTTCGACCATGTCATCAACATTCCTGATCCTTCACCCTCTGAATGAGAGAGGTTTATTCTCTCCTTGAGGTCTCTCCCTCCAAGTCCTAAGGAAGTTCCCTTCGATTGGGATGGCCTCATGGGGTATCCAATGCCCTCACCCATGTCTTTCCTAGTGAGAGATATTATCCGGTCCATCACATAGACTATATAATCTGTTATTACTTTATCCTCCTCGACTTGGAGGGCTTTGGGTTTTCCCAAGATTATTTCAGCTATTCGCAAGATACTGACATTCCACAGAAGTCCAGCACGGGAGCCTTGGCCTCCCCTGTGACTTGCTGCCTAGAATCTCCCACACGAGTTTAATTTAATCTCTTTTCCAACTCGTCTTTAAAAAAGTGAAAAGATTGCTGAGTAATTTGTCCCTTTCACACTCGTTAAAGTGGACTTGAAAGGTCATGAATCCTAGTTAATATCTTTTCTGACTTGTTATCAAAAAGTGAAAAGATCGTCGAGTGAACTTGTCTTTTTCACACTTGTAAATTGGTTTTGAAAAGATGTCTATTTGGCACAATTTTATCCCCTTTTCACACCAAGTAGACTAAAAGACATAAAAAAAACATTTTTTTGTGTTAAGTTGTGATTGCATCTCATGCCCTTGCTTTCACTATTGACCCTATAGCCAGTTCTCGCTTTGCATTATAAACTGTTTGCCTCAACAGTTTTGCATCCTCAACCAAACAGAGCTTTGTTTATATCCTTCGCAATTTGACACCCTATACCTAGGAGGGAACATTCCCCCAAGTGTCCATCTCCCTCATGCATTTCCATGCATTGAGCATAGGTATGTTCCACTGCTTGAACTAGTTTTGCTTACTTGCAACACTCTTTTCCTCCTCTGTATCATAGCATTCATTTGTCTATGAAAAAACAAAAAAAGACGGGCAGGAAGGGAGTATTATATTGTGTCGAAAAAAGTCATGTCGCCTTTGAATAGAGCACAAAATTATTTGAGTCCATTCATAATAATAATTTTGGGATTAGAATTGCCTTAGGAAGTTGAGCTCATTACATAGTCTTCTCTACCATCTGGTTACTCTTCCAGTCCCTATAGATAATTTCATTGATCCTTCCTGCATCTTATAGTTTCATCATTAATTCTATGCTACCAGAGTCCTCCATATGTCTCATGCTCTTGTTCAAAGGAAGTCTATCAATCTGTGTCGGCCACTCCTCATAACTCTTGACTTTTCATGTTGACCATACCCTCAGTTTGTCTCAAAATCATATGATACTATAGTCCTATCATGCACCCTGGCCCTACTTTCATCATTGGTAGGTAACCTTGAACCCAACAATCAACATTTCATCATTGTTCGTTGACTGGGTGGTTTCCCTTGTGTNCTCGTCTGCGCATCGATTATACAATGGTTTATTAGTTTCTTAACTTAGGTGTCTCATAGGTTACTTGCAGGGGTTATTGTGCAGGTACCTTGGGTCAGATAAGGGTCAGACAACACACAACCTTTATGGAGGATTACCTCTCCAGGGGGATCTGAACGACTGGTTGTTAAGCTCATTAGGGCCCTTATATCTAATTCTGTTACCTCCGATCTTTAGCAGGGAGTCTTAGGCCCCTATTGGGAAAGACATACTTCTTTAAGGAGGAAGGCCACTCAGTCACTTTACCCCATTTGCATGCATTTTGGTCGTTTGACTTTTGGTGTGCTCTTTGACTACTAGTCGACCTTAGGAGTATATATTGAGTTTTCATTATCATGGAAAATGGAGTTCCTTTTGGTCCCTCATTTACCACTACCCACCCTATGATGCCTACTCATTTCATGGGGATGAATCCTTCCTCTTTTCATAATGTATGAAGAACTATGATACTCAGTCCGTGCCTTGGGCCTCTAGCCATTTTTCTGTTGATATGACCTCACCCGTGCAATCCTCTCCCTGGTCCACTTATATGAATCCTAGCATTGGATTCGGGGGCACCATGGCCCCGATGCCTATGTATTCGTTTGATATGAGTCATGTCCCTCAACCAACTTTCACGATGGGAGGTTGGAACCTCCCCTCTTACAGGTCCAGTCCTAGTTATGTTTTTTCAAGAGCCAATACTCAAATGGGTGCTTATTCTACTTATTAAACTCCATCCATGTATCCTTCGGCCACCACGTCGGTTCCTTAAAACACTTTTCCCATGAAAAGGTCCTCATGTATCCTCGGGTATTTTATATGGGGAGAATCAGTTTTATGGTTCAGACTACCCTCTTTACGAAACCCCTTCACAAGGGGGAAACATATATCCTTACCTGAGTAACTCTTATCATACTTCTGCCTTTTCACATACTTCAGTAATGATGCCTGTACAAACCTCTTCGGACCAATTCGATGGAGGATACCACCTTTCCAGATAGGGACAGGGGGTAAACCAGGACCATACCTAGCCTGCAATGTTTCAAAGCCAATCTTTCCCTGGACCTTGGAATCAAATTCCACAACTCACCACTAGTCCAGTCACCGCCAATCATACTGGAGCTCCCTCACCAACCTCTACTAGTAATGTTGGAGATGAGTCAACAAACTTTGCGAGTCATGTTGATCACCCGCACCCAACCACCACTAGTCACACTGGGGGCACCACTTTAGTCACCACAAGTCTTATCAATGTCACATATCCAACCTATGTACATCATGTAGGAGATGATTCTCTTGCCTTTATCTGTCTCAATGAAAGCATGTCACCAGCCGTTGTGAATGACCCTAGGGGCATTGAATAAAATCGATGCCTCCAATGTAAGCCTAAATTCCTTTGCAATACCTATGAAGGAGATCACCTTACTTGTATGTGTCCAGCCACTGCTAAGATACCAGAATCCCGGGGCTCACCCAAGGGCCCTTCAGTTTCTGAGGCATCTGTGGTTTTGCCACACCTTGTTTCTCCTTTGATTGATGCGGTGGTAACACTGCTCCAATTATCTCCTGACCTCACACCTATTTTTGAGGGCGATGTGTCCCCTACCCCTGTTATCATGCATCCTCTTCAACCTAGTATTGAAGAAGTGGTCATACCAGTGCAATCTCTGGTCAATCCTACTCTCCTTGTAGAGGGTGATGCATCTTTCAACCATGTCATCAACATTCCTGATCCTTCACCCTCTGAATGAGAGAGGTTTATTCTCTCCTTGAGTTCTCTCCCTCCAAGTCCTAAGGAAGTTCCCTTCGATTGGGATGGCCTCATGGGGTATCCAATGCCCTCACCCATGTCTTTCCTAGTGAGAGATATTATCTGGTCCATCACATAGACTATATAATCTGTTATTACTTTATCCTCCTCGACTTGGAGGGATTTGGGTTTTCCCAAGATTATTTCGGCTATTCGCAAGATACTGACATTCCACAGAAGTCCAGCACGGGAGCCTTGGCCTCCCCTGTGACTTTCTGCCTAGAATCTCCCACACGAGTTTAATTTAATCTCTTTTCCAACTCGTCTTTAAAAAATTGAAAAGATTGCCGAGTAATTTGTCCCTTTCACACTCGTTAAAGTGGACTTGAAAGGTCATGAATCCTAGTTAATATCTTTTCCGACTCGTTATCAAAAAGTGAAAAGATCGCCGAGTGAACTTGTCTTTTTCACACTGGTAAATTGGTTTTGAAAAGATGTCTATTTGGCACAATTTTATCCCCTTTTCACACCAAGTAGACTAAAAGACATAAAAAAAACATTTTTTGGCATTAAGTTGTGATTGCATCTCATGCCCTTGCTTTCACTATTGAGCCTATAGCCGGTTCTCGCTTTGCATTATAAACTGTTTGCCTCAACAGTTTTGCATCCTTAACCAAACAGAGCTTTGTTTATATCCTTCGCAGTTTGACACCCTATACCTAGGAGGGAACATTCCCCCGAGTGTCCATCTCCCTCATGCATTTCCCTGCATTGAGCATAGGTATGTTCCACTGCTTGAACTAGTTTTGCTTACTTGCAACACTCTTTTCCTCCTCTGTATCATAGCATTCATTTGTCTATGAAAAAACAAAAAAAGACGGGCAGGAAGGGAGTATTATATTGTGTCGAAAAAAGTCATGTCGCCTTTGAATAGAGCACAAAATTATTTGAGTCCATTCATAATAATAATTTTGGGATTAGAATTGCCTTAGGAAGTTGAGCTCATTACATAGTCTTCTCTACCATCTGGTTACTCTTCCAGTCCCTATAGATAATTTCATTGATCCTTCCTGCATCTTATAGTTTCATCATTAATTCTATGCTACCAGAGTCCTCCATATGTCTCATGCTCTTGTTCAAAGGAAGTCTATCAATCTGTGTCGGCCACTCCTCATAACTCTTGACTTTTCATGTTGACCATACCCTCAGTTTGTCTCAAAATCATATGATACTATAGTCCTATCATGCACCCTGGCCCTACTTTCATCATTGGTAGGTAACCTTGAACCCAACAATCAACATTTCATCATTGTTCGTTGACTGGGTGGTTTCCCTTGTGT